>VZRO01003776.1:739354-967287 GCA_013397915.1 Daphoenositta chrysoptera
TTTTTAATGGAACATGTTTACTTTTATTTCCCAAATCTTGATTTTGGGAAGTTGATTGAAATTTTCTCTGCTGGGTGCCTGCTGCAGAGTGAAGTTCATCATTCTTAGGAAAAACCAATTTTACCAGGGTTAAGGGAAAATTACATGCTAAATTCTGATGTCTTTTCTTTGCAAAGACCTACTGTCACCAGGCAAAACTGAAAGACAGTATTTTAAGATGGGTCTTACATTGTTTTTAGAGGGATATCTTTTGCATCTTTCTCTCTGCTTTGACAAATTTAGCCAAATTCTTCTGGTTTTGAAAATCTGCAGCATGTATAAACTCAGTAAAATTTCTCAGGTGACAGGAAGATGTCTCAAGGAGAGGAAAAATAAAGTTGGAGGAGAGAGGGAGGCTGAGAGAAGAGCTCAAAGGAGCTGAAATGCTGCTGGGAAGGAGGCTGGGGCAGCACATGTGGGATCAGGCAGGTTTTGAAGAATACACGGGGGATGGAGCTGTGGACCCAGCTTGTCAGACAGGAATTAATTGCCTGTGTTTAAGAGCTTGAGGAATGGAGGAAGAAAGGACCTTGGTGAACAGAGAGGGACTGTGAGGGAGAGACTGGATAGATTAGAGCAGATGGTCTTATGCAGTGTCAGTAAATACAGTTATCTCTGTCCATCGCAGCAAATGCCTCCCTCCCTGCTCCAGAGTACCTGGAAAAGCACCTCAGGTCCTTGAATTTCAGGATTTGTCTGCTACCAGCAAATAGCCACTGCATCGATTGACAAAGCCTTCCACCCCCTCTGAAAAATCAAATTGAGTCCCAAATTAGTGGTTCCTTTTAGCTTAATATCCCCGTGACTTGCCTCTATGTACCGTGGAAGTAAATTAACTGTGAATTAGTGCCAGAGCCATAAGGAGCTCACACAGAAGTTAATAGTTCTGTCTTCATAGCACGGACTGAATAATGTGCAGTAAAATAAGAGCTAGGCGAGCACATAGAAGAATACAAACAAAATATTGTAGACATGTGGTCTGTGCTGAGGCAAGGGCTCCCAAGGCAAAATATACGATTATGTAATTTAGAGTGGTATCCTAATGCAGTGGCAGTGAGGAAAGGCTCTGCAGGTATCCTTCATTCCACTGTGTCCTAGCTCTGCTTTGCCCCTGAATAATGATCTCTAACTTACCCATTTTGTGAGATATATTTATCACTGCACTTTCCACCTACCTCCTGCACAGTGTTGAGTGTCAGAATTCACTGTACACCATCCCTCAGTAGCAATGTTATTTTTCTTGCTCTGGAAACGCCGAAGCTAAAGTTGCCCACATAACCGCAGCTCTGGTCCCCTGTGTAAACATATTACAAGACAGTCTTTAATTACACGAGTTTATATTTATTTTCTTTTCCCCTGCTGCATGATGCTCAGAGACATCTGGCCATATCATTCAAAGTGTGGCCCAGGCCTTATTTATCTCATATCATCCAAAGAGTGTGCTGAATACAAAATTATTGATTCGCTCTTGGGTGTTTCAGCTGTGCTTTCAGCATAACGTTTTGAGCACTTAATAGACGCATGTGGATTCAAATTCACAGTACCCCTGTGAGACAAGAAGGTGACAGTATTCCCATTTTACAGATGGGGAGCTGAGTCACAGGGAGATTAAGGTCAAAGGACCCACTGATTTTGGGGCCTCAGTTTGATGTTTCAGAGTACTTAGTGTTTTTATAGCTCGATATATGTTCAGAGCACAGCTCCCAGAGACTTCAATTACAGCTTCCAGCACTCAGCACTTTGCAAATCAGCCCCCAGGGTTTCAAGTCAGGCATCCAGAAAATGAGGAACACACAGTTAGTGACCACCTGTGGTTTATAACTTGGCCAAATGTGTGTGGATTTTCATGGTAATAGCAAAAGGCACCTCTCTTATTCCAGGGTGATGCTTTTCTCTCTCAGTTGAGCGAACCAATCCCTGCAGTAAAATACAGAGTGCTGCTAAGGTCTCTCAGTGGATCCATCCTGCACCCTGTGGAAAAGAAATGCAAGGAGATCACTGTCATTACTAGCAAAACAATACTGCTCTCTTTCATGCAATTTGTGGCAACAGCTGAAATCTCCTGTTAAAGTTTTAACATGGCTTTTCAATTTCTAAGATACAGCAACTTGCCTTCAAAGTCTTAAGTCTCAACAGATAAATTGTGAAAAGTACTGGGAGGCTAAAGTGTGACCTTAGCCTGGGAGGTAGTGGGCATCACACTGCAGGGGTTGATGTCTGGTCTGTTCCAGTGCTCTCTAGCTGTATCCTGAAAGTGAGGGGGTGATACTCTGGGGCCAGTGCTCTGCTTCTCCATAGTGCTGGTGTGGGAAAAGGAGTGCTTTCAGCTGTGCTCAGTCTGGGGCAAATTTTTATGGCAGTCTGATGAAACCCCTGGAAGTGATAATTTTGATGGACAACAATTATAGCTATGCAAGTGGTTTTCATAAAAAAAACAAAAACCAGCATTTAAAATTTGAGCAACATGGAGCTGAAATGCCCAGGCATAGGTCACTGCCTTTAATAGTATTAACAATAGAAAGATAATGGTGAGCATGGTAAGAAGGGTGCATTTTATGAATGAAATAGTAAGTATGATTTATTTTCTTAAAATACAGAGAGGTGAAATTGAATTAATCTCAGGATTTTATCTACATTCCACACCTTGTTCTCTGTGATGGCAGATGCTTATTACTGAGTAAGGTGAAACAGCTGATGAAATGAGTTGCAGGTTGCTTCAATTTCACAAGGAAATATTTGAAAAATCAGAATATCGAATTGTGTAAACTGGGATGAGCACTGGTGTGGGGGGAACAGAAAGTGTGATGTGCTGAAAAGTGCAGGTGGTTTGGACCGAGAGAGGAAAACTCTTTTGAGAATTGTTCCTTGGGAACTGGTGAGATCCTGGAAAAAGTCAGAAATTATCAAAAGAAGTCGGTAGAGCTGAAAGAAACACACAAAATACTGGGAATGGACCACTAAGAACTCACAAGAATCCAGTTTCGTTAGAGGAGCAGTACGTGTGAAGTAATGGCTGCTCTTAATTTGCTGGGTTTCTTGTTTACTGTGAGTTCACAGTGTGATGATGAGCCTGTTCCTTAGCAGCAGCATACTTTGCTTGTTAGTTTTTCCACTGTTCCACAAAAAAAAAAAAAGAAAGGGATTGTTGGTGGACAGTGTCAGATCTCAAGGCAGTGACTCTTCCTGCACTGACAATAGTTAAAATCCAACTTGTCTGTTCACACTCGTCATTACCATCACAGGCCTTTCAAGGTGCAATGGACTCTCCAGCACCATATCTTATTATCATAAAAGCTTGGTTATGAGGAGGGGAACTTAGACCTCGGAGACAGCAGTAGACAGATTTCTCCCTATTATTTCCAAATATTTCCCCTTTTTTGTCTCTAAGTTGGAAGGAATGTTCTGAAGAACAACATGTGAGATTCTCCCTTAAAATTATGGAAGAAGAGAAAATATATCCATAAGAAATGGAACAAGGAAGAAAGCATCTTCCTTGCCTGAGCTCAGCTGAATCCTGCTCACCTTTCGTGAGCAGATGCCTGAAATTATTTACATGGGGTAGATGAGCAGAATTTTTTCTGTGGCAATGTTCAGAGGACTTGGAAGAGAGGCAGCCAATACCTGAAGGAAATAAACCCAAGCAAAAGAAACTTTTTAGCCTCTATTAACAGCAGTCCTTTACAGGTTGCCTTTAAAGGCCTGCATTTATGGCATTAATATTTGAGCTTCCTTTCTGTATAATCTGTGCCTGTAAGCTGAAGCAAGACTATGAGTGCCTGAAAAATGCAGAGGCTAATTACAGCAGTGTGAAAGTAAAATAATGAGAGCTTGAGAATGTGACTGATAAGCAGTTAGATAATAGACTGAGAAGCAGGATGTCTGTAGTCCATCAAAGGGCTAATGAAGGTCTCTACGTCCTCTGCTACTGCCTGAGGAGAATGTACAGATGGAAAATATCCCAGAAATGGCATATAAGGATATACACCATGTACTAACTGCATGGTGATAAAATGATTGGATTCAGTGAGTGCTTACTTAACCTATGGATTAAGTAATTACTCAGTTATAAAGTGCACACTAGATGCTGATAACCAAGTGGGACATGCTTGAAACAAACGTTTACAAAGGAGGTGGTGCTTGGTTTCACCTGCCCCACTGAGCTGGGTTTGCAGCCTGCAGTGCTGCATTGGTTTCAGTGCCCCAGGAAGGTGGCACAGCAACTCTGAGGTGGACTGGTGCCTGGGGATGGCTGTCTTGGGAGCAGGAAGTGGAGCTGCTGCTCTTGGAGTTAATGGGGGCATCTGGTTCACATGCTCACGTGCAACCCCTCATGTGTCACAGTAATGCAAGAGGACCTTTACTGATAACAGCTCAGTGAACACTGATGTCTCTGCTGTATTTTCAACCTCTGTCAGACTGGCTGACTTAGTAAACATGCAAATTCTGACCCTTCGGGGTGACCTGTTTCAGACAGGGAAATTGGGGAGCTAAGCACTCAGGCAGGCTCAGAAAATGTCAAGAAAACAAAAGAACAAACAAGCAAACCCATGACCAGAAAATATTAATAAAAAAAGACATTTTGGCCATTTGGTCATAAATAGTACTGTTCAATAGCACAAGAAATCATGCAGGCTGTGCAGGGAGACATAAAACCACTGAATTATGTATTAATATGTCATATAAAAGGAAAAAGTACTAAAGAAATACTGTTGGAAAAATAAATAAAGCCACCATTAAAAGTGAACATGTCCCATTTGGTCAGTTTTGCCAAACATAAAACAACAGAAAGTGCCATTTGGAAGTTAACAACACTTTTAATTTTACTACTGACTTTTCCATTATAAACCATACAAAGGTGTGGTTAGACCATAGGCTGAGGAATTGATTTTATGTCTGTGCTCATCTAAATCAGTAGGCTTTCAAAATATGTATCTAGACCATTATCTCTCTGTATATATGTATGAAGGAAGAGAGGAATAAAGAGTTGGAAAGCTAAGGTTGTGTGAGCTGGCCAATGCTAAAATGGAGCTGTTACCCTCTCAAAGGGACTGTTTGGGTGAAAGGAGCCAGAGCTGAAATCTGCTGGTGGTGGCCCCAAGGCCAGTCCTCTCCGGCCATTTGGGCAGCAGAGTTGGGATGTGTGAACACGTGGAAAAGGCACGTCCTGCTTGCAGCAGCCCAGGCTGTCCAGCACAGTGGAGACAACGTTCAAAAGCATCCGGGGGGACGGTGTGGCCCTGCTCAGGTTTCAGCTTGAATTTCCCTCTGTGCCTCAAATGTCTCTGGCTTTAATGTGAGATGACAGGTGCCGTGGCAGGCCAGCCTTGGGGACGCAGCTATGGAAGAGTGACGGGATCTGGGAAGGGGGCTGCCCCCATCCACACAGCTGGGCCTGCCCTGGCAGGGCACCAGGACTGCCCCTTTGTCCGTGCAGGAGGGCAGCGGGGGGCTGTGCAGTGTGTCCGTCAGTCCAGGCAGCTGAGGTGAGACACTGCTTTGGCCCATGAGCCCTTGTGAGCCTCTCCCTGCTGTCTTGGGCAGGGCCACGGCCGCCTGAGGAGCCTCACTGCGAGGGTCGCTCCTCTTGCACACGCACCTCAGGAAGAATTACACTGGAAACAAAAATAGGGAGGGAGAAAACATTTTGCTGGCAGAAAGTGCAAATGGCACGGAAGCTGCTGGGCTGCTGCTTCATTAAATACACCGGCCTGCCAGAACTGCATTGCAGATATCCTCCTGAAGTGTTTTGAACAGCAAAACTCCCTTTCGTCAACTCCACTGCACTTTGCTTGCCCTTCTCAGCCCACCTGCCATGATGCCAGTAACATCTCTGTTGGGAGAGGAGAGGCTGGGAGCAGCGGCAGGGACAGCTGGGGCTGGCCACAGTGCTCCAACACCTGCCTGTCCCCTTTCCCCTGTGCCTTCTGCACTGGTGGAAGGCTCCAGAACAACATCTGACAAGGGGCAGCAGAACCTGCCAAAGCTCATCCTTCCTCATGGGGCATGGGGATGCCTGCACAATGCTCCGCAGCTCCACAGTGTCCCCTCTGTGGATGGAGAAGGGCCTGGCTGGGCTGTGGCTTCAGCATATGGATTTTCAAAGATGGGGCTACAGGGTCACTTTCAGCAGAGCCCGTCTCCATCACCAAGAAAACACAGAGCTTTTTTTGTTTTGCTTTAATTTATAGGCCTGGGACAGTGTTACAGAGCATGAGAGGGGAGAGAAATAAAAAATAGGAGGCAAGTATGTAAATAATCACAATTAATCTGAAGGTCTAATGGCCTGCCTGCCTGCCTTCCTGCTGTAATTTACCATATGCTCTAGTACTTGTGTGAGGTTCCCTGGCTCACGTGTTGTTAGTTTATGTAAGTGTGCACAGACCTTTGGCAAATTTGTATTTTTATTATGTAGAAGCTAACATTTAGCTTTCTTGTTGTGGGTATGTTGTAGCATATGTTAGTGTTTATGTTGCAGGGAAAATGAGTCTCTTGGTTAGAAAATATCTTCTTCGACTATTCTAGTGATTTGTTATTTTGACCTTTTTTGTAATGATATTTTTGTCAATAGCAAAGCTGAGTGGGACGGACCAGGTAAAGGCTAGTCATTTGTGTGTGACACACATGGTATATCATTTCTTCTGGGTCCTTGAGGGGATAATCACATCCAGGTATGATTCAGAAGGTCAACCTGAATTGGAGGGAAATGATTTCTCAGAAGTAGGTATGAAATAGGAAGTAGTTTGTTTTTCCCTTTTTTTTTCTTTTTTCCCCCCAGTTTAAGTTGGAAAAACCTATGTATGACAAGGATGCTATGGCTTTTTTTTCTTAGTTTTCTGTGTATATGTGTTAGCCGTAGCAAATTTTTTTCAAGACAGTTTTATTTTTAGCTTTTTCATAGAAGAATCTTCAATGTTTTCAGTGGGAAATATGTTTACATCATTGATATCTGTTTTCTCTAGGGCCAGTAAATAAGATCCCACGATATGTTATTAATGGACCAAGGCCAATATGACATGCTGTGATTTTCTGCAATTAGTGAGAAAAAACCCCCTTAATTCTAGCAGAAGTTTGAAGTGTTACAAAATTTGGGGTCTATTTTTTTCCCAAAAGCCTGTGTGAGAAATGTAAAAATTTCTCTGATCTCCATGGTACCTGGATTTGGCATAAAGCTTGAGCCAGCCCTAATGGCTGGCACGCAGCCAAAGGAAGAAGGAAATCCCTGCAGTGGGCTCCTCTTGTGTCCTGAGACTGAAGCGTGTCCTCTCTAGTCCCACGACTGGGGTGAGCAGGCACAGCTCAGAGTAGCTCTCTGAGACTGCTCCCATGTCTGGAAAAGCCATCTGCATGCTAAAGGGGAGAGTGGGAGAGGTCTGCCTTTTCCCTTGGTTCTCACTGACTTCATTTTATATCATTCCCACGTGCTCTGACCCTTGGTTTGTTTTTGGAAATATGCGTCTTCTGTATTCACAGAGAAGTCTGATTTCATTATCTGCAGTCCTGTGACTTTGTATGCTGTGTTCAGGTCAGATTCAGTAATTATTGTCTATAAGTTAATAGCTGTGGGTTTTTATGACCTCATGTGATGTCTCAGGCAATGCATTTGAATTCATAATGAACTATGATAAAGGTTGCTTTTGCTTGTCTGACTATTTGCTTCTGTACTTGAAGCACCATGAGTGTCGTTGTTTGTGAATACCATGCAAACCGGACCAGGAAACCAGTGGGGAAATCTTTTCAGTTCTGACAAGAAATTTCCTTGAACTCCATGGCTGTATGGGAAATTTTCCCTTTATTTCGTGCAACCTAGCTTTGACTGCAACACACACATGCACGTTTAAAGCTGTGCTCTCTGTCTTGAAAATAATGGGACTTATTATGATGAACATCCAAACTAGTTACCACCGCAAGGATTAGAAAAGAAATTGTTGAAATATGCTTTTAAGCTTGATGTGACAGTATTTACAGAAACGAATGTTTCCCGAATCTCTACAAGTCATGTGTTCCAGAACTGCTGAACATAGTATGAAAAGACCTGACACTTAATGATTTATAGCACTATGGTGTTTCTGTATAAGCTGCAGCCCAGTATCTACCAAGTACAGAACATGACCTGGGCAACAGGGAACCAAAACCTCATTTAGTTATATAGAAGCCTAAATTGAACAGTGATTGAAAAATCAACAGGATCTTAAAATGAGTCTTGTAGCCAGCTCAACAGCAAGTGAAAGGTTTTGGATGTGAAGAGTGTGTTTTTGACCAGGTTTAGGCTGTGCTGAAGCTGGGACAGCTGGATTATGTCAGCTCCCACTCCAGGGAAGCCTGTGAGAAAAGACAAGTCCATAAACTGGTAACTGTCCCTCTTTCCATTTTTAGCTGTTTTGTGTCTTTGGATGCATTAGAAACAGGTTTTTGTTCCTTTCCAGAGGGTTTAATTGTAGCCACCCCTTCAGTGCTTTCTACTGTGATACCAGCAAGCAGAAATATTGCTTCCAAATGATTTGCCAAAAATGGCAAGAAAACAGAAAATGTAATGTTCTTTGGCATAAAGCCGCACACGTGGATTCTCATTAGCTAAGATTTGCTGGGTTTTGCTTTCTTCCCCTTTAAGTGAAAAGTTTGTTGACCCACTGAGAATAAGATGTCATGTACTTCCATAACTGACATATAATGGAAATGTTGACATGAGCTCTCTGTGTTTGATGGGCAGAAATACATGGGGCAAAGTATCTGCACAACCACAACAACTTTTTGTGAGGTGCATGACTAGCTTTCATTCACACTGTGAAAGCAAGAGAAAGTAAACAAGAGGCTTGAATATTTTGCTACAAGGGTTTTCCTGCAGATTTGCTTTCTCTTACCTGTGTGCTTTCTGGCATGCAGCACAAAGACAGAGGGATGTGTACCTGGGAAACAGTAGATTATTTTGCGAGTGAAATACTGAGGAAAAAGATCAGCTCTTCACTGTGGAAACGGCATTGTTCAGTCTCCAGTGTCTTCTAAGCACTTACCAGATGCTGCAAGGTAACACCTATTAATAATGCACATATTAATACAGCCTGCTCATCCTGTTCCTCTTGGATATGTGTCAGCACATTCGAGCTGTATCCCCCAAACTGGAGCCATGTATTTTCAAGCTGTCTTAATCAGGGCAGAGTTGAGGGATTGGCTCCTACTGGGTTTCTAGGAATGTTTTTTGTGACATGGAGTCTTTGCAGGACTGCTTTATAAGCTGAGATCCTAGAGACATGGAGTTTTGTTTTCCCAACACCTGCAGCCCAGCCTTCTCCACGACCAGCTCTGTTAGCTTTCCTGCAGAAAAAGTGGTGCCCTGCAGTACAAACCAATGCCTTCTGATCTCTCTCTCCTGCCTGAGATTTATCTCATCTCCCGCTTTCCCTTGCCCTATCTTTTTCTTCAAAGCCCTTGGAGAAAAATGTTTCTTTATAATTTTGTTCCTCCTAGTCAGGGTCAATGCTGGTGCTGATAGTCCTGACTGAGCAATCTATTCTGAGACAGAGATGTAGACACTACTCAAAAGGAAAAAAAAAAAAAAGAAAAAAAATACAGGGCAAGGAGTTATAGCAAATATCCACAATGGTTTCAATGTACAAAAATTCTGTGATCTCAAAGAGAATTCACAAGCTGCACCTTGATTCCTTGATCCGTAGCAGAGATACTTACCCTGTGTCTGCACCACAGTAACTATGCTTTTTCAGAAAGCTATATTTGTTGACAGATTATTCTATGCTTTCTAAGCACATCTTGAAGAGGTTTTGGGTTGTTCTGAATAAGCAGCCACACCAACAAACCACATTGTTACACAGATCTCTCTACTCCTGTGGAAATACAGCACATGCTGGTAAGTCTGACCTACTAGGTGTTATTTAGTGCAGTTAAAATGTTTCCATATAAGATTTACTCTGTGCAAAATCCAGCTTTCTAAGGAACACAATGCATTTGAATTGCAACAGATTGTTCCTACTTAGTCTAGCAGTAAAACCATTGCACTGGCTGGAAACAGCTTTTTTTAACATCTTTAAACCAGAAAGATCTGAAGTTGACAAAGTGTTTGTGGCATCTCTTGTTTCTTGCTATTTTTCTCGATAACTAGGCTCTGGGGAAAAGTCTTCAAATCCTTAAACAAGCTGAGGAAAATCATTCCCTCTGATTTGCACTCCTCAGTGGAATCTCTTCCCTGCTTGCTCCATACGTGCCAGGGGATGAGCCACACAGGGGACATCAAGAACTGTTCTGTTTGCAGGAAGGGCACTCGCTAGGGAAAAAGGCCCTGTGGCTGCACCGGCTGGAGGAGGGATATTTGTCTCCTTGAAGAAGCTTCATTGGCTTGACCAAAGGTAAATGTATATTTCCAGAAAAGCCTGGAAGGATGCCTGGTCTGAAAAAAAAAAAAAAAAAAAAGAAGTCTTCCAGATTCTGGTTTCTTCCCTTTCCAAGGGAAAAACTGAGGGATTCATGTAGCTGATGCTTGACCCTTTGCACAGCAGTGTCAGACACTAACAACTCTTCACTCTCCAGGAATAAGTGTAACTACTATGATTTAACACAATGTAGGTAAATGTTCCCATTTTTCCTTTTTATGATCCATCTAAACATTCATACCAAATTTGTTACCATGAACTCTGAATATAAGTTTGGTTATGGGCCAGATAAGTATAGCACATATAGCCACTTGGAAAATTCTATGAAACACTTGCTGAACTCCTTACTGCACACGTGCTATTAGAACAAATAAATCACAGTAATGTTTTGCATCGTGGTTGCACGTGGCAACTGAGGATCTTGAAGCATTTATGAAGTAATTAGGTTTATTCTATGTTTTGCCAGGCATCTGTTTTTTCCAATTTGTGTATGACCATAGCGAATAATTCTTTTTACAGATTTGAGCTTTTTCTCATTGTGATAAGTCCAGCCCAGCACTTCATCCACCTGCTGGGTGGTTCTTCTAAAGAATTACTGCTGAGCAATTTTTGCATCTTTGTCTTTATACTGATCATCTTTACTCAGTGCATGGTAAGACCCTGGAGCAAGTTTCCCAGAGAAGTTGTGGATGCCCCATCCCAGGAAGTGTTGAAGGCGAGGTTGGATGGGACCCTGAGAAACCTGATCTAGTGGGTGACATCCCTGTCCATGGGGGAAGTTGAAACCACATGACCTTTAAAGTCGCTTTCCAACCTCATCCATACTGTGCTTCTGTGAATACTTGCTTAAAATTTACCTGAAAATTTAGGATACATCATGAAAAGGGAATGCAGAAAATGTGCACATTTTGGAGGTATTTGCATAACAATAGTTATGAAACCTGTGTTGAGAAACCTGAGGGCCCAATCGTGGTACTCCTTTGTTTTTCCTTATATAGTTTAATGTCACACAGCACCTCTGTGACAGAGAACTGGAACTGTCTTCAAACTTGAACTCTTGTCATTAAATATTAGTTCCTCATCTGGTAGAGCTTGAAGGAGAACAGATGCATGCAAAAAATGTGCGAGGAAAGGTTTCCAAATGTTTCTGTGCACATCCAGGGCTAGTGATGTGTTAGGGGCTCTGCAGGCATTCTCCAGGCAACACTCCCGCTCCACCACTGAGCTGATCCTCCAGCTCTCACTGCTGAGGGATTTCTTTCATGTTACTTCTCCCCTTTTTCATCTGTGGAGAAGCACAGTCAAAGCACATCATTAAAAACTCCGGAGCACTTGAACGTTTCTGCAAAAGAAAAGATGCCAGTTAGTAACAATACCTCACACAAACAGTCATATACGTATGGTGCCCTCAACATGTATCAGAAACCTCAGAAAGCCATTCCTACTAATGCTTCTCATTTTTCCTGGAAGTAGAGAACATACTGGCAGTTCAGCTTTTAGGAATTGCTTTAAGTTGGAAAGAGTCAATGGACCAAGCTGCATCGTGCTGTGGGTGGGTAAAGCTCCTTTGAAAGAAGCACTAACTCTCTTCATTGATTTTGTTCTTGCAGTGGTGAATTTGTTCCACTGTCCCTAGCTCATGCCACTCTTTTCCCAGTCTCTCTCTCTTTTTCCTATTTATGTCTTAATTCACTGCTGTCATGATTTATACTAGCAATACAATGTGCAAGACATGAAAATCTATACATCTATCATACTCCTGTCTGAATGCTGGGACATGACATTTCAAAATTATTTTTTCCGTATACATTTATCATACTTTTTTTTTTTTTTCAAAAGGAGACGCTGTGGGTTGAAACAGACTGAAGATGGCCCAACATCTCAGCTATCCTATTTCATGGACTCCATGTGGTTCATGGGTAGAAGTAGGGGCAGTATTGTGGTTTAACCCCAGCCAGCAGCCAAGACACATGCAGCCACTGGGATCAGGGAGAGAATCAGAAGGATAAAAGGTACAGAACTTGTGGGTCAAGATGAAGACAGTTTAATAGGGGAAGCAAAAGCCATGCACACAAGCAAAGTAAAACAGGGAATTAATTCACTACTTCCCATGGGCAGCCAGGTGTTCAGCCACTTACAGGAGAGCAGGGCCCCACCACATGTAACCATGACTTGGGAAGACAAAAGCCATCACTCCAAACATCTCCCCCTTCCTCCTTCTTCCCCCACTTTTTACACTGAGCATGATGCCATATGGTCTGGACTATCCCATTGGTCAGTTTGGGTCTCCTGTCCTGGCTGTGTCTCCTCCCAACCTCCCATTCACCCCCAATTTCCTCATCAGTGTGGCAGAAAAGGCCTTGGGTCTGTATAAGGTCTGCTCAGCAATAACAAAAACATCTCGATATTATCAACACTCTGTTCAGCACAAATCCAAAACCTAGCCCTCTACTAGCCACTGTGAAGAAAATTAACTCTACCCCAGCTGAAACTAGCACAAGGAAGCACTTCTCTGTTGTGGTTCTATGCTCATTTGGCCAATATTGTGGAGTTAAATATTTTATGATTCTTGTAGAGATTAAGGTACGTACATTTAGCATGTTATCCATCAGTGGCACTTTGAGGTTTAGTGTCAAAGTAAATTGTTCTTTAGGGAAGAGTAAGGATCTGTGATGGCTTGTACCTGCAACTGACTGATCTTTATCAGCCTTCTGACAGTCCCACAGGAACAACTAGTTGTAATTAGCTCATTTAATATTGATTAAGTCTTTGGACAATTAATCAGAATTAATCAGGGTTCAGTGGTGTTTTAGAGTTCTGAAAATATGTACATAAGAGCTAGGGATTCTGAGTGTGCAGAAGGAAGCATGACATGAACACTGTTCCAGGAACTGCAGGCAATTCCATCTTTTTTGGAGATTTGAAAACACGTAGAAACTTTTTGAAGAAATCTTTTGCTTCCTCTCCCTCATCATCACCTCTCTATACAGTGTAACTCTAGGAGAGGTTGAGCATAAATAACAAAACACACTGAGACAAACAGTTCTTGAAAATTCTTCAGCCCAGTCTTAGATCTTACTTCCCTGGTCACTCCTGCTGGCAAAGTCCTGCCTCCCAGAAGCTGTAAGGCACTGGAGCCTGAAATTAGGTGTGTGATCTTATTACTGAAGCCCTTGTGCTTTTTTCCACACATCCACATATTGGTAGTTACTCTTGTTCTTTGTAATTTAATTTTAGACATAAGATAATCTTGTTGGAGTAAATGCTTGTGTCTCTTTGTGTGTGTGGGTTTTTTTTTTTTTTTTTTTTATTAAAAAATGAACTGTAGTGTCTAGATGCTAGGCAAGAAAGTTGTACCACAAGGACCAGGTTTAAATTTGTTGTAAATCCTTTTACACTTTTAATGTCTGTTAAAAATGGTGAAAAATTTTGAATGGAAAAACAAGCCTTAAATACAGCTGGAATCTAGTTAGAAATAATTTTCACTTTGTTTGGTTATAATTATTTTCTATCTGGATCTTCTGAACACAGTAGATATCTATATTTTGTTTCCTTTGCTATCTGTATGTTTTAGAAAAGGTTTTTTTTTCAAGTGTAAATTAGTTTTTGAGTTAGGAAAATAAATCAACCCCTATATTTTAGTCTCTTGCAAGACTTTGTAATGCACATTTTTCAGGAAAGAAATCACCTCCTTTTCTCCCCATTCCCAACTATTTTTTGACTAAGTTACACTTGGATTGGAAATATTATGAAGAAATAATTTGTGATTTTTCAGGCAGTGTGATGGATAATTTGGAAAGAAAAAAGCCGGACAATTGATTAATGCTCTAAAAATAAGGTATAGCTAACTTCTGAGTATCTCCTGGATGTGCATTAATTCTGTTTCTATTAGATCTAAGCTAAGTACTAATTTTATTAGCAGCAGTAAGCCTAAAATTCAAATAATGTGGAGCAAGTCAATGACTTATTGGAACAAGAGCAATTAGGTGAGTAATTAATTGAACCACGTCTAGGGGTTTTTTTTCAGTCAAGGTATTTAAACTAAATATGCTGTTCTTTATCCCATCACAACGAGTTGTTCACAGAATGTATATGCTACATTCTGCCCCTGACATATGGCTTCTACCTCATGCCATTAATACAGTAGTTCACATCCACAATTAATTACATACTTTTGGCACGCTATCCCATCCAAGTCAGTGACCAGAACTGGATATAATTTGAAGATTCAGTGCATTCTCCTCTGTGTTTGGATTTTCTGCTGAAGTAGGCGGAGATACCTGGGTTAGGAGGCTGAAGTTTTGTTGAACTTCCTCCATTTTTTTGGGTTAAAGTACCCTGACATGTAATTAAGAGTGAGGCGCTCATGCATTTAAAGTATTTTTAAATTATTGTCAAAGACACGAGTTATTTGAGATTTTATTTATGGGTATATTTCATTTAGCTATAGGTCTTATTGTCTCAAAGATTTAAGAGTAACTTTTTAAATCAGAGTCCTAACTATGTATTTAGATTAGGTTTAATATGACAGTTATTTTTTCTGCTAAAAAAAGTCCCATGGCATATTGAAAACATATTAATTGAGGATTAGCACAGATGTATTAAATTTAGAAATCTTTGATGAAAACATTGCAAAGCATCATTTGTCATTTGTGATTACTGTAAATATAATAACAGCATTACTGTGACCATCTACTTATAAACACAGCAGATTTTGTCGAATTCCAAACAGTGTGCTTCTGGGGCTATGGCCAGCCAAATCAACTGAGCTTTTTTACACAACGTTTAAATTATGGCCTTTTCAGAACTGTTTGTAGGAGCTGTTACTGCAGACATACAGTTACTTTCCTGGTCTGTGAATGGAATAGGTAACTGCACTGACTGTGGAGGTCATGTGCATCCAGTGATGTCTCCCTGCAAAATAAAGGTATCTCAGAACAGATATTTCAGTCTCTTCTGGAAGCCTCCAGTGAGGAGGTGTTTGTGTATTTGCACATGCATAATGACTTTATCACTCAGGTGAAGTGGTCGTATGCAGAAAGTTGCTACAACTTCCTTGCTCAGCCTGGGGAGTCCCCCTTCCCTGCCTCAGCAACATCCTCTGTGCTCTGCAGGGAACATAATTAAACCTTGGGGTAGCTATCAGTGATGTGTAGTGCATAATTTTCGATTAAGTGTCTGCTGGGGAAAGCCTCTGCCTGTGCTAATTGACAAGGTAAGGCCAACTGGAACTGTTGGTGGTGTCCCATTTTGGACTGTGCTAAACTGATGCCCTTTGCTCCTGTTCTCATCTCTTTGGACAATGTGATTTATGACACAACTTGCTCAGGGGAGGCTGAGAAGTTTGACCTCTGAGGCCAATCACTGAGGGCTGCTTTGGCTTGAAGACTACTGGAAGGAAAAGGAAAGAAAAGGAAAAGAAAAGAGAAGGAAAGGACTGACTGTATCTCTTATGAAAGATCTTTTCATGGAAGACTGGGAAATGGAAGGGGTGGGCCCAATGATTGCCTTCTTTGTGCGTGTGTGCAGTTGTTTTGGTTGATTGGCTTTGTCCAGAGATGGCAGTCAGTATGAAGAAGGATCTGCTTTGCCAGCACCATAGTCTTCTGCTTCTCTTCAAATACTTTAGGGAAATAAGAGAAAAGCAGACTTCATGGTTATTGCTGCTCTGTGTATCCAGCCAAATTTTTCCTCTGCTTTCTGCCTCAAACACAGAGAAGCCCTCTTTGTCTCTGCTGGTCAGTTAATGCCTCAGTGAAACCCTGTCCTATTATTCTCCTACTATTCCTGCCAATTTCAGGCTCACCAATTTTTTTCTGATGACAGGAGAATTCCCTAACGTGCTGCAAGGAACTGAACAGGCAGTACACATGGTCTTGCCTTGAGGGCTGTAATGCAGCCTTGTAGTAGGATCTAGTAAGGATGTATTATTATAAATCCTTATCATGTTTATTTCACTTTTCATTCACATTCCTTCCAATCTTTTGATATTTAGCCTTGGGGCAGACTCAGACTGTATATCCAAGGATGCAACTTTACATTGAATTAATGTGTATCTGTTTGCTGGTTAAGAAGTTAACAAAAAAGGAGTAGGTGTCACTATTTTGCTTATGGTGGGAATTTGATGATGCACTGAACCAAGCACAACACACTTCCAGAATCTTAACTAGTTTGATTGCACCATCGACACTGTTATTTCGACAGTCCCACTCTCCAGCATCTGGCATAATTGGAAGCAGCAGCCAGCAGGTATCAGATGTCAGTATGAATTGTCTCCTGCTGTGTGAGCACTGACTATGAAATTGATTTGCTGTCTTTTTTACGCAGTTTTGTAATGAAAGTAATGTAAAGTCCCAAACAGACAAATTCTGCATTTGTGTACATACAGTTAAAATAGGCATATGTCTGAAAATTAGAGAGGGGGAAATATATCAACAGAAAAGCAGTATGACACCATCAGGCCATGTTTCCTCACAGGTGGTTGTGGTGGCAGTCCCTGAAATGCTTCTGAAGAAACTGAGCTAAATCAATAGCTGGAAACCAATTTCTTCGGGTACTTGTATGGATCAAAAGCATAAAACATGAGAAAGAAGAACCCTTCGGTGAGTGAATTTATCTCTTTATTTTACTCACTGGTGTTAATAAGGCAAGGAAAAAGCTGTGGAAACCAAGTCTCCAACCTGGAGCAAATTTTTCCCTTATTTGTCATCAGGATGATCAAGGCCCCTAAGATGAAAGAAACTGGCCTGAGCAAAGTCATTGGTAAATTTCTGTTGATTTACTATTGCCAGGATGTTGCCTTAAGGCACATCAGAAATAAACGACTGTCAGTGTCTTCAAGATGCTGTTGTGCAGAACAATTTCCTGTATATAAAAATAATGTTTCAGTGACTGGGATATTGACTACCAATTTGAGGAACTATAAGGGAGGATTAGACCAGGTATGAAAGAGGTGCTGTCATCTTGAACCTTCAGAAAGCCTTTGGGCACTCCTTAGGGACTGCTGGCATCTAGATGATGGCAGTAGGAGCACAGGATGCTGGGCTTCACTGGCAAGAACTGGTGCCTTTTCCTAAGCAGAGTTACAAATGGCTATGAAACAACCATGTTTATGGGTCTCTTCCTCAGCTTGATGTAATACTTGGCTTAATCAGCTCCTACTGTAATCGAATTATTCAAGATTTTTCAAAGAGAAAATTGTGGCAAATTCCCATTCTAAGAAGTCAGGGTCAAAAGCCCTTTTAGAAAAATCAGCTTGAGCATTGATTACTGAATGTGGCTGCCTTTTAGACAAGCACAATGGAGAAAAACTTTCCTGACATCTGGTTCAATGAGGCCCAAGACCAGTGTTTAATTGTGTTTTAGCTCTGACACCCAGTTGCATAGCAATAAGGGGGGGTGTATGATACAATAATCTATATATAGGCTAGGTGGGGCTGAACCTTTGACTTGAGGCCAGCTAGTCTGGAATTCCAATCTTGGTGCTGACATGAAGGCAGCCAGTAACCTTAGGCGGGTTGCTTGAAGTTCTTCCTGAATTTCAGACCCTCTGTCGATGAAAGGACCGGTCTGTAACTGTCTTGGGATTGACAGTTGTCGTAACATGATCCAGCAGACCGTTTCATACACAACCAGAAAAGCTTTCTGCCCATTCAGGGTAGGCACAGGATGCTTTACAGGCTGCTCTACTCAGAGAACAGTTGTTCTATAGAAGCAGAAATATACTGCAGGCTTCTTCCCTGCAGAAGGAGACCACCCTGGTTTGAATCTGACCACAGGAAAAGATGGAGGGCAGCCACTAGAGCAGCTGGTCCTCTTTTTCCCGCACAAGGCACAAGCAATGGTGCTATGATGCCTGGACTGCTTCCTTTCCCCAGCCATCTCCTGCCCTAGGTAACACCTTCCTTTCTCTATTTCTGAGGTTAGGAAATAGAAGCTGATTCCAACAGCAAGAAGCCAATCAGATGACAGACTCAGATCCTTTTCCACACAACCACAATTTCTGTCAGATTTTAAATCTATGCTTTGACCACAAAGATGAGTTGCAATTCCACCTGCAAGAGGGTGTTTTTATAAGGATGCTCTCTGCAGCTCATTCCCCAGAGGGATGTGGAAGAAAGAAATCCTCCCACCTCTGTGTTGGAGCACTGTGTAGGCTTGCTCAAACAGGATGCTGCTGACTCAGCCAGCCAAATTTGCTGTTATATTCTTCCCCTTATTTTCTTGGGAAGCTGTCCTAAGTTGTGCTGGCCTCCAACAGCAGGGAGGAGGAAGAGGACTCTATTCTTCTTACTGCAACAGAGAAAAATTGTGTGTTGTACTAGAGAAGCTGTTGCCTTACTACTCTGTCTGTTATTGAAATTAGAAGAACAGGGATGTTACCCAGCACCATTTCCTCTCCTTAGTTAAGGAAGAAAAATCCCATCATTTATTTAAAGGGTACCCAGAATCAACAAAATTTTTCATGGTGATGCATTCATTGGTAAAGAAAAGAATTCCTGCAAGAATGAAATACAAACATGGATAAATTAAACTGAAGTCTTGCAGCAATACAGTTTATAATGTGTTTAACAGACTCTTCCAAGCTGTATTCTTTCAGTCTGTTTCCTTCCCTTCATTGTTGTGCTGTGAAGGCAAGTGAGCGGTAATGCTGGGCATCATGGTTTCTGAGACCCTGCTCCCTCTGCTCTGCACAGCACATTGTTGTCATTTTACAGGGACTTTTCCTGCTTTCCAGCTTTCTCAGACCCTTATGAGGATTCAATAACCTGTGGTTTTCAACAATAGCTAACTAGCTAAATCCAGTAGGGTAAGTGAAGTCTCTTCCAGAAGTGGCATTTCCTCACTTCTTTCAGGTGACTGTTCAAGTTTAGCTTTTTTCTTCAGTTTCTTTCTCTTAAAAGGAATAGGCTGGTTCAGACCTTCACTCCTCGATTCTCTTAAAGAGAAATTTTAGGGGGATTAGTGTAAGCAGCATGGTTAAAATCCTGTCTGCTGCTTGCTGAAAATATAGTCTTCAGCTTTTGTTTTAGTAGCAGTAAAACTTTTGGAACTGCATGACTTTTTTTGAATGTTTTACTGTTTCTTTTATGGCAAGTGTTACAGCATGCACATATGATGTCAAATTCCTCTTAAGAGCATTTGAGTTTTAGAGACATGAATGTGACACAGAGGGACATGAGAACCGGCTGTTGACTCAGTCTCTCAGTGCTCTTTTGTTTGTGTCTGTGACCTGGTCACATAGTACAAAGAGTTTCCTGCTGAACTACATGCAGCTGCCTGGCTGAAAAGCATGTGAGAGCTTTATTTGTCCTGCCTGCAGCCCCAGATCTTCTTGGAACAGGCTCCCAGATCCTTCTCGATGTGGAGGTGGGTGATATCACTGTGCAGCCTTCCAAAGGATCCTGAACTCTCTGGAATCCACTGTCAAGGATCTGCAGGGCATTACAGCCTGCCTTTTGGTGTACTGCTCCTGAGTAAGGCTCCAGGCCCCCTGGGACTTCAGAGCAGAGCCTCCTGGTTTTGTCAAGGGGAACAAATGTAAGTGGGGAACATAAACTTAGGCTTGACTGGTTCGAATCCTTTTTCTAAAATTATTTTAACATATATGCACACTCTCGTAACATCCCCCCACTCCCTTGGAATCCCTTAGCTGTTATGAAAACTAGTCAGGCCTGCTTTTCCATTTTTCCATTTTTTGGTGATAGGAAAGACTTATAGGTCTGTATTGATCCCTCTGTTTCTTGAGATGGCTGCACCACATTGCACCCCACCTGCAGCATGGCTGGTGTGCAGCCTGAGGCCAGGAGGAGTCAGAAGTGTTTGGGTCATACAACAGTCTGCAGGTCTGGGGCACTGGCAGGCTGGTGGACAGTTTTAGCTACAAGCAAAATGCACCTTGCTCTGGCACAAGCTCGAGTGCCCAAATGGCAGTGGTGTCTTGCTTGGATGGCACGGATGTTTGGCTGCATATCCTGAAGCGACCCCTGTGCCACTGGGTGTCTGGCTGCACTCCCTGGGGCCCAGGACTCACCCTGACAGGTGAGCAGGGTCACACTCCTTGGTACAGAGTATCAGTGGATGTCCCAGAATAAGATGAGGCTACAGCTACAGACAGAAGAAAACATAGCTTTCCCCCCCCCAATCATAAAAACTATCTACATACTTCTCAACAGCCTTAACTGAAAGGATAAACTTTTCCAGTACATCCCATTGTTTTGCATTGTCTGTTTTCTTTCTTAAGTGGGAGTCTTGTTTTGCATCTCACGTTCTCCTGAAGTCATCCATACCTCCCTTTACCATCTCCTGATGTGTGGAGGACCACTTTTCCACCTCTCTCATCTTTGGGTTTCTTACATCCCCATTTCAACACTAGCTGGTGATCACATGAGAATGCAATATTAGGAAAACATTTGGTATATTTTTAGCAGTGCTTAGGCTGAAATAGCAATGAGAAAGGAGGAGTGCCAGCCACACATGACCAACCAGCTGTCTATGGCCCACATTTTGGAAATCACTGATTCAAGTAGCTGGCAATAGGTTATGGAAAGTTTCCCTTTTAGATTGCTAGTTAAAATTGACCCCAAACTATACAAGGTAGGAAGGTCATCTTGGATGTACACAACTTTATGATATGTGAGCAATCTTCATCCAGTTTCTTTGCCTTTTAATGCAAGATACATATTTGAATTGGAAGTGAAATTTCTACTTTTGTGACTCTTAGCTACAGGGGCAGCTGAAACATGGGTATGGCTGGAAGGGAGAGGCTGTGTGGCTATGTGCTTCTTCCCTACTCTTTGGCACTTCGTCACACTGTGATAAGTGCTGAGATCTTCTCTATTGTGTAGAGAGAGAGGGAACCATCTAGCAGGTCTAGCTCCATAAATTGTAATGTGACAGCCATGGAACAAAAACCCCCACATTAAAAATGTGAATCTTCCTTTTCCAACCTCTGTCATGCATATCTATTGGCTAGGACTTCTAGCTTACCTCCTTTCCTGTCTTCTTAATCCATGAGTATTTTAGGAGCCAGTAACTCCTTGTCAGCTGGTACCTATTGCTATATATGCATCAAAGGCAGCTGCCTGCTGGAGTCCTGCATGCTTCTGGGGTTATTTAACTACACATATGAGTAGATCTTGCATTCCTTGTATGTCACCCATCTGTGAAATTCCCTGCACCAATTTCAACCAGGCTTGCTTTATCACATTCCCTCCTTGCCAGCCCAGCAACCTGCTCTAGTCTGTTTCCTGTCCCAAGGGGGCACAGGGGACGGCATCTTTAATGTAAGTTACCTGACTTCTTATGGTTTTTAGCTTCTTTTCTCTTGCTGACCCTCAGACCATCGCTGAGCACAGCAGAAAGTGAGATCAGGACCCTTCCAGGCCCCAGCACATGCATAGGGGAGAGTGAAGAACGACTTCTATGTGCTAGCCACCCCCAAATCCTGAGAATGATAATCAGCCAGGTCTGCTTAGGAGAACAAGACCCTATTCCCCAGCTGACATGGGAAAGCAACCAGAGAATCCCAGTGGGTACCCTGATAGGGCTGCTCCATCCAGGCGGGAGATTGGATCTTCCTTGTAGATCTGAAGCTTTTGCCAAGCTCCCTGATCTTCACTGTCTGCCAAGGAGGTGACTGGCACCATGCTCCAGCTGTGATGGACATTGTGGAGCTGAGTGCTCTGTGTTTTGATTGGACCCACTTTGTCTCTAAAGAAAAGCCCCCAGAAACAATCTTTCAAACACCAGGCAGGCTATTTATTTTGTTTTTTAGGAATGCATTTTGTAAATCACTCAGGTGATGGCAAGTTTATGTATTTGTATGGCAAACTTATGTTGTGGTATTAGTATCAAGAAAATCCAGTTGAGTGTGTAGATTTTAGACTACTGACCTCTAAGCAGAATGAATTTTTTTGAAGGGGTGTGAAATAACCTGTTCATCTCCATGAGCTGTACACTCTGTTGAATGAAAATGTCCTCTGTAGAGACACAAGAGATGTGAGGGGTGGGAACTGGCATTCATCTCAGTCAATAGTGCCTCCCTTCCCACCCTCTTCTCAGTGCCTGGGATGCTGTGCTAAGCACTGACCCAGGGCATTTTCAGTCTTGCACTTTGTGTTTTGCAGCAGCTACCAGGAGGGCAGAAAGGGCTGCCCTATTGCTGGCTCCCATGAGGAATGACAGTCACCATCCTCTGGAGATGGGACTCAAGCAAGAGTTGCCTGGATCCCACTGAGGACAAAGAAGAGGCAGGGAGGAGAAGGAGGCATTTTCTTACTTGCCTTGGACCTCATTAGGACTGGGAGCATGTCCGTGTCACTCTAAATCTTATCCCTTTTCTCCTCCTCTGCCACCCATTACCCTTTTCCCAGACCTCCCCTGCCTCCCTACACAGGTCCAAACTTCTCCCCCATCCCTGCCACACGTGCTATTTATTTAGCTTCAGTGCAATCTGAGCTTTCTGCTCTGTTGGTTTGATGTCTATCAAACTACAAACTCCTTTGACAGAGGCAGACCATGACAACACGCTCCGCTCCTCTTCCTGTTTTTTCCATGCTTTCTGCCAGCGGTCAGGTTTGAACTGACATTGGCTGGTTGTAGGTCAGGTTCAAAAGCATCAAGCACTGTCTGAACATCCCCTTAAGCTATCAGCTCATGTGAAAACGAGTAGTCTAGGAAACCTCTGTGACTGCACAGAATAATCCACTTTATGATTGAACTTCCAGGGTTGGCAGACTTCTCATTTAATATGGGGTTTCCCATATTTTAACTTGAAATCCTGCATCCTGTGGTAAAGGACAGGCTTACTAACTTCACTGGTCTTTTTTTAAATAAATCATGTCGATTTTTAGCCTGAAATATGGAAAATAGTCCCACCTTACCCTTTTCTTCACAGCTTCCTTGGTTGTCTGAAAGTTGTTACCTTGCCCTGCAAGTAGAAGTGGTTATAAGGTGGCAAGAGGGAAGAGTGTGTACATGAAAGATAAATGGGGAGCTGCACAGAGAATTGCTGTGGCAGTGCCGTGGAAACACCCCATATTTTTAAAATGCTGATTTTAAGAATACTGATTCCCGTTTTGTTTCTCAGAAATTAGTGGATGTCTTAGGTGATTAAGACCCAAATGTGGAGGGAGGAATCAGAGTTACAGCCACAATGTGTAGCCACTGAAGCTGGCCCCCATGCTCTCCCCAGTTTGTTGTAAAGTGTTCTTAGGGGCCACTTACATAAATGTTCCCAAATACTGTGCACACAGCCTACACCATTGCCCACAAAATTCCTAACCTTTGTGAACATGAGGATTTGAAAGCCTTTGTACAATTGAATATTTAAACAAAGATGAGCTTCTCTGCTGTAATTGTGGGGGAGAGATTGTTCTGCTTGAGTCAGGGCACACATCTTTAGCCTGTTTAATTCAGCATCAGCTTGAATGAGACTCTGCTAATTGACAGCAGCCAAGGATGTGGCTTTTTTTTAAGGAACTTGTGGGGTAAAGGGAAATGATGGGCAGTGGCCTAGAATTCACAATACTCAGCTCCTGTGTGTTTTCAGTATGCAGCACTCATAAGCCATCACTTGATGAATATGGCCTGAAGTGATGAAGGCAACTTATTGTAATTTTTTGCTGTGCTCTGTTTGGATTTATTTCCTAGTCAGTCAGGTGGGACACCCTGTAGATTAAGACTTAGCACACGCTTTTTGAATCTGTAGACTAGTACTTAAGCTGAAATAGGAATTCTTTATATTTCAGAGTAGAAATGGCCTAAATTGCCAGAAATAACCATAATAACAAACTGCTTGTTTCCTGAGTCAGGCACATAGTGCAAACAGCTGTAGTCTCGGTGCACCCTGTTTTTTAATGAAAATAACAGGGATGGGAAACTGTCCAAGAAGAGTTTGTTCCCTTGGCTTGTCTGATATTCTTTTTAAAACTATCTGCTACCATGAAGGAATATAATTACAGAATCATCTAAAAAGCGTGGGTCTTCTGAAGAGGAAAGTGGATGGGTTGTATGTAAACATGGAGCTATAACAGTGCTTAGGCAAACCAAAAAGCATGTGGATGCTGAAATTTCTGTTTGCTGATAGGTTTTTGGGTGACTCTCCTACTTTTGTTAGACCTGATATATAGAATAGGACTTTCCCACTGACAGTCCCTCCCTTACTTGTGTGTCTCAGACATCCTCTATTCCCGTATCCTCCTTCATCCTGTCATTTGCTTCGCAAGGAAGTTTCAGGGTGCTCTGTTCAGATCAGCAGCTTGGGTGGGTTTGGAGAAGTGTGCCAGCTTTCTGTAGAAGAGTTCACATCAGACACTTTCATTGCATTTCTCTCTTCAAAGTCCTCACCTTACAAGAAAGTTCTCTCTGACTCTGTGCCTTTCATTTCTTTCCGGGACCTTCGGCTTTCCTGTCTCATATTGCACACAGGCTGTGAGACTTCCTTCTTTGAACCACCAAAACGTCTATAGTGGTTTGGTTAGAAAGGCTTGTGAAGACACTAATAAAGTAGAGGTACAACTATTCAGGCCTTAGCCTCTGCTGACAAATGTACAGCCTAACATTGTGGTGGCAGTGATGGAGATGTGAGCAGTAATCCAGAGGTGTGATGTCAGAAGTGTTTATCACCGTGGGGTAAGGGCTGTGTGTCAAAGCACCACTCAATCCCAGCAAAAGCAGGGCAGACCTACCTACATTCCCTAAGCAGCCAGACTTGCTCAGTGTGCACTTCATAATGAGATTTTGACTTCGCTGGTTTCTGCCAGCTTGAAACAGGAGTTCTTACTTGCCCTGTGTCAGACTGTAGCAAACAATGGGTCTGATTCCCCATGAACATGAGTTTGTGCCAGGCAAACACATACCACAGGCTCCCATGACAAAAGTGGTGGCTCATGTTGACTGGAAGCAGGGAGGGAGGAACCCCAGGAATGAGCCCTCTTGTCAGCCGTCCTGTCAACTGCGATCGGTCAGCTGCTGCTTATGATGAAACCAGGCTTTGGGAGATTTCATTCTGCATGGCTGGCCAGCTGGTATGTGTTTCTGTCTGGGCTCTGCAGCCCTGGCCCTCATTTGAGGAGGGAGGTCTTTGTTCTGTATCAGGCTTCAAATAGTTTGGCATCTGTTGGTTTGTGTTGTCTGCTCGACCATTTGTTACATTAGAGAGCTTCATTCTAATCACAGCTCCTAAACAGTCTGTTCCCCTGAATGATTTCTGCTCTAAAAAGTAAAAGTAGATGTGTGCTGGCTGTAAACACCAAAACGTGCTCTCATTGGAGAGGTGAAGATATCTGCACGCAGGAGATTGAAACCAGCTACAAGGCTTTGCTTCTGATTAACTGTTTGGTCATACTACAGTTTCTTACCACCAGAGCATGTTAGTGATGAAAAGCACAAGAAGTGTAATCCATACTTCCACTGCTTTGCAGGCGGTGGAGCTGATGGACAGAAAAGACTGGTCGTGATTAGATCTGCAGCAGTGATTCACAGCCCAGGATTATAGTTTCTGCAATTTGCTTGAGTTTGTACAACCCAAATATCAGATAACATTACAATTTACATTTTCCATGGAATGCCGTCTCAAGAACATATTGATTTATACTGCATCAGATTACTCAGGAGTTGGAGAAAGCCAAGAGGAGAATTTTACTTTTTTCCTGCTGACATTTGAAAAACAGGATTATACAACTTCACACCTAGCCCTGTGTAACCTTCAGCAACCAGCCTTGGAAAGTCACTTAAGAATTACGATTTTTTAAGCTTTCTTTAAACAGTTAAGAACTCTCTTCAAATCCCTTGAAGGCATGAATTAGTCTTTTCCCGCCATCTTTGCTGCAAGCACTATGTGGAGTGAGGTGGGGGAAAAGATGAAAAATTCACCCTGTGGGTTCAGCATC
Source organism: Daphoenositta chrysoptera (assembly GCA_013397915.1). Taxonomy (NCBI): domain Eukaryota; kingdom Metazoa; phylum Chordata; class Aves; order Passeriformes; genus Daphoenositta; species Daphoenositta chrysoptera. Next base: position 765,666 of record VZRO01003776.1, read on the forward strand.
ACCCTCTCTGCCTCAGATGGATCCAGATTGCTCATTTGCCTCCCCGGACTCCTGGATAATCAAAGCCAACTAGAAAAGCTACCATCTGCAGTGTCAGTGAGCTACCTGGACAAGTGAGGGTACTGCTCACGAGGGGTTTCTGAGATTTGGGTGTGATCAGCCATCCTTTGCCCTCCCTACTGGTACTGTTGTAGCACTTGGTCTGTGCTGCATTGATGGGAAAATGGTCCTGCCATTGCACAGCCTGCTGCTCCCACCCCTCAGTGGTACCCAGTGTAGCTACAGAAACCAGACTTGCAATGTTTGATTTTGTTTTAATGATTTTTATTCAGTATTCATTTGCCCTTACTCTCAAATGAAAGTTTCCAGAAGAACAAATTAAACGGAGGCATTAAAACCCTTAAATGTTAAGGCACCTGCTCAAACGTATCCAATTTTCAGAGGAACTGAGCCTCTGTGTTCCCCAAGAAACACAGTTTTGAAGCAGTGAAGTCCCTGGGCAACACCAGTGCTCAGTAACTCCCTAAAATCAGGTCACTCTTGGTTGCATGCCTAGTTTAGTCATTGGATTTTGGCCTCAAATCTAACATGTGTGTGGAGATGAGTGGGGAGGGGGAAGCTGAGATTTTTTTTTTTTTTAACTTCTCAGCTGCTTTGCTTAGAAGCCACAGACTGCTCTTTGTAAGAGTGCAGCTGTGGCTAGTCCGTCACACAGTATTTTATTTTAGGATGAGACAAGCACCGAGTCAACGTAGCTCCTATTGTTACTTGTCTGTCACCCTATGTTAGCAGAACTCAATGCACGCAGTGTTCACCAGGGAGATGTGGCATTAGAGACGCATATGCAGATGAAGGCTCTCCAGATGTGTTGCACTGAAAAGTTCAGAGCCCAGAGCATGCAGCAGTTACTTTTCTTCCCCTTGGAATCTGTATAATTCGATGAGGCACCACAGACTCGATAATCTGAAAAGAAGTTACAGCCTTTGCCACAGCAGGTCACTCTGTGATGCAATGGGAGGAGACATCTTTGCCGTGCTGCGCCAGGAGTTATGCAATCTAAAATGTCAACTTGAAACATGTCCAAGCAGTACTCAAGAAATAGCTGCAGCACTGAACACCCAGGTGCTAGAGATGCTTGGGTACTCGGAGAGCATGGAAGCTCAGCAAAATTACTTTTGTCGTGCCTGAGAAAACAATGGCACTTGAAGAAATTGAGCTATTGAGAGATTCAATTTGCAAGGAAGGAGATGGAAATTAGCTAAATGTTTCAATGTACTAGAAGAGGAATCTATTTCTTGGTAGAGAGAACTCTTTTCTTCTTGTAATTTTGTTGTTAAGTCCCAAATTTCTCTTCAAGGAGGGATGCTATGGGTCTGACTGGGATCAGTGAACTTTCTGCTCACTTCCCAATGTTATTGTGGGGTACATATGCCATCCTTCAAGAAGGATGGTGATGTGTGGGCTCTTGTAGCATTAATGTCATGTCCTGTCTTGCTTCCCAGTTTCACCTCCTTAGCATACTCCATTGCAAGAACAAAGCATGGTGTGAATAATGATTTTGGGGTAAGATGTACATTGTAACGAGCCCAGATTTGATGCTCTCATAAAATCAGTCCCAGTTTTGCAGCATAGGCATTTTCCTGGCTACAAAGGATTTGGCAGGGTAATGAAACTGCTCCATGGGGAAAAATGTTTCTGTGATACATCCTTCTGTATACCAGATATTGCAGCAACAACTCTCACTAGAGTAACTATATCCAAATATTTATTCTCAGGCATTTGTTACCCTTCACCAGTTCTTTTGCAGGGTGCACAGAACTGTAGGCAACACTGAATTGCTAAAGAGGAGGGCATGGACAAAGTCACTGTAAAGTCAGCAAAAGCCAAGCATTGAAGAAATAAGCCCAAGCTAAGCTGGGTACAGCTGGCTCAGGAAACCAGAGGAAAAGCCTCAAAAAGCCTGGACTATGGAAGCAATTTAGGAGGTGCAATGGTGAACCCCAAATATGGTGCAATGAATCTTAAAAACAGTCACCAGCTGTGGCTGCTACTCCATAGACTGCCACCTCATTCTTGGTAATACCCATAGCAGAAAGTCTGATTTTCCTTGGCTTATTCACAGAAAAATCATGGAGAGCTACCACAGCCTGCTCCTGACAGTCTTGCAGCCCAGAGAGGTGCCCATCTTTGGAGGAGGTCTGTGTAGCCTTGTATCACATTCAACAGCTCCTTTTCCAAGCTTATTTAAGAGCTAAAGGGAACTCAAGCTATCACAAACCAATTACTAACGAGGATTTCTGGAGATGGTAGATGGTGGAGGAGGAAAACCATCCATGCCATTGGTGGATGGGTATGTGAATTGGTCTGTGGTGCTGCATGGTGCAGGACAGGCAGAGGGAGGTCTCCCAATGGTCTTCCAAAGCTCTGGCACAGGAACTTGGGTAATTAAGCATGCCAGAGTAGAGTTAGGTTACATCATTGCCAGACAGGTGCTCACCAGCACAAATGACTTGGGAAGAACGTGAGGGGAAAAGAGAAGTAAAAGCCACTAGTCCATAAATGTGATGTGTCCCTTCTTCTATGATGAGTTATAAAGGGATGAACTGCTTGGGGGTTGGACTGCAGGTAACAGGCTGGGTGACAAGGGGTTTTGGTGATTGTGCAGAAGGACATAAAAAGACATGAAGTGACATTTAATTCCTCATCTTTCTTATCCCTTTTCATTATCCAAAGTGAACCTGAGAGATTGAAAACTCTGGTGAATACTTTTTTTGACTTTGCAATTCAGGGCATGAATTACAAAGTAGAGATAATACATATGCTTTTTAATACCAATTGATTGGCAACTCACAGTAGCTAAGCTTTTTTGAATGATCAGTCTGTAAATTCATTGTCTAAAATTTGTTTTCAGAAACAATCCCTGAGGTGATTAGAAACACAGGAATAAATTAATAGTTAGAATGACCTATTTGCAAGTAATTTCTTTAAATAAAAAAACAGAGTTGATTTAAAGAGAAAACAACTCTCCTGTAGTGAATTATTTGCTCATATCTGTTTCTGAGATTTCTCATCTCCTTCCACAAATTTCTAAGCCTTTATGCATGAGTCACTAGCGATATGATGAAACAAGGGATTTGCATTAAATAAAAAATTCCTCCATCTTTTAAAAACATGTTTTAATACTTCTGTTCTTCTATCTTTTCTCTCTACAGCAAATCAGAATAGAAAAAAATATGTATAGACTATATACCTAATGATACCCTGTGCAGTTGTTTGTTCCCACCAGACATTCATATTATTCATACTGTTATTTTTGAAACTGTTACTGATCAAGAGATTTTAAAACAATTCTTTTCATCAGCAACGTGTACACTGTTTTAGGGACATGTTTTGGAAAGTTTGCTTTCTACAGCAAGGTTCCTCATCAGTGGTTTTTTTTTTTTAAATTATAATGTGTGATTTTTATTCTTTGCCAAAGTGTCTTTTTTTTTCCCCACAGAAGACTGTCAGTAACTCAGTCTGCAGTTATCTGTTTATATAGCTTCTAAGTGCATTACTTTAATAATGATATGCTGTGTGTGCTACACATGGATACAAAAATACAATAAATTAGAGAAAGATGGTGATTGATTTAAGAGACCTACTATTTTTATCACACTCTGCTACTGGCATACCAGGAATGCAGTTTTAACCAGGCGTTCCACTGCTATCAATATCTTTTAGATAAGCTTTAAATAACCACTGGAAAAACACTCTGGACAGCTTTATGAAGATAATAACAGCAATTAAATCATGATTCTTTGGGGAGAAACCCTTAGCAAACCACAGATGAAAATTTCTCCAGGAGATCCCGTCAGCCGTGTGCGCAGAGGCAGAGAAGCCCACCAGGCAGGCAGGATCAATGGGGCCCCTTGTTGGGCTGCGGCTGGCACCGCACCCCAGCAGCTGTGCGGGGTTTGGGCCGGTGCCCCTGTCGGAGCCCGGGCTCCTGCCCGCCCCTCGCCCCATCCCTCTGGCAGCTGGAGGGCCCTGCCCCGCTCCTCCCCCGGCACCCGGCAGCTCTGCCAGGGCTGCGGGAGCCCCACTGCCCCGCACACAAGGGCTGCTCTTCGCGGCAAAGGCAGAGAGGGATGGCTGCTTGGGGATGGACAGTGTCCGTGTGCCAAATGCTCTGGGCGGGGGCTTAGGAGGGCCCCTGGCTGTCCAGCCAAACAGTGTACAGAGCCTTCCCCAGGTACTGCCTTGCTGAGTGGGTATGGACGTATTAACTGGTTTTTTTTTTGTTTTTTTTTTGGTTTTTTTTTGCATAATTTCTTTCATTCGGGGATGGATTGCAAGTCAAACAGCTATAAATGCCCCACTGCAGTGGTCCACCCTTTGTTTTCTGGTGGGTTACGCTGGGCTTAAGGCATGAGAAGCTCTGAGTTGGAGCCTTGAGGACTCTGCAGCAACACACAGCTTTGCAGGAGGGTTTTTCTTCACAAAGTGTGAGGATGGGCACTGACATTTAGCGCCTTTGAGTTTTCTCCCTTTATCCTCTTTGAAGGGTTGCCCCTACTCAGAGCTAATAGCAGCAAACACATGGTGGTTCCACCCTCGTGACAGAGAGTGGACTGGCCACAGGAGTCTGTGCTAGCACCGGCTGGCACACCGGCCAAGAGAGAGGTAACACCTCCTTACCCTCCAGAGACAATCCCGGTGGAAGAGTGTTGCTGGGAACAACAGGTGCTGTATGTATCCCGAAGCGCCTGTTGGACTGTCAGTGATGAGGCAGGGTGCAGTCCTGTCTTTGCCTGGGACTAACAGCCTGAGAGTTTTACCTCTGGTGCAGTACTTGGCACTGTTCCTCCAGGGATGGGTGACCCCTGTCATTTGCTCTTTATTCTCCTTAGGACGGTGGTGGAAGAGGGACTCACCATCTGGCTAACCCTCGAGGTTTTAGTCTCTGGGTCCCCTGCTGTCCCTTGCAACCACAAGTTGAGTCCCAAGTCCAGTCCACATTTCTGTTTGGAGGCTTCCAAATGTGTGTCCTGCAGGCAAAACTTGATGGCCCCTGTTGGTTTGGCACACCCGGGGCAGCAGCAGGTTCCCCCTCGGTGTTAATGTCCTACTGTTCTCCAGCGTTGAGAGGTGCTGCCCATTTCAGCCAGCAGCCTGGGCTGCAGACCACTTTCTCTCTGCTGCCAGTCAGTAGTTAAAGAATGGCTGGAATTTGCACAGAGAGCAATAACAGCACTGGGAATGGACCCCTGACTTTTCCTGCTCTGACACTGCAGCCCCACAGAAACATGGAAAGCAATGACAAGCTGCAATCTTGTTTCAGTGAACAGAGATGCAGAACTGTCGAAAGAGGGTTTGTGAACCAGAAATGCTTTGGTAGAGAAAGAGGAGAGAACATCATGAGCAGAGTGGGAATACCCCAAAAGCATGAATAGCTGTTCCTGGTGGGTACAATTACCCAAGTCATTGCTTCATTTGTATTCCTCCCATACCTAGCTGAGTGCTCACCACTTCATGGTGGCCTCCCAAATGTCCTAAAAGTTGTCACTTTACTAGCTTCCTCCAGGAATAAATAACCTAAGCAGCTAACATGGATTTGTGGCTATCTGAGGACTGCTATTTTTGTGGGAAAAAGCTCGGCATTATGCATGTAGACAGCGAGCCAGCAGTGAAGCCAAAGTGAGGAATAATGGTGCCTTTAGATCTTCTTTTCCAAATGCCTGCCATTAGGGTTTTAAGTTCTGAAAGGAGCTTATTGCTTTCAGGCAGGACTGTTTTACCACAAGAAAATTGGAAAAAGGAGGAAGAAAGAAGAGGGAGGGGAGAGGAAAAAAAGGAGTCTTGTATTGTATAAAAACAATTGAGACAGTGGAAAGTGGAATTGGTTACTAATGATCTGTGGCTAAGAAAGCATTAAACACATTCAGACTCCAGCCTCTGTGATGATAATACTCAGTGGGTGAGAGGAAGGCAACGTGAATGCCAGCGAAGTAGGAGAGAGCTATAGTCCTGCTGCAGCGTGGTGTGACTGCCACCCTGGTTCCACTGCTCAGCCGGAGCCCGGCTGCCTCATGCCCGCTGGGCACCAGCGATGCGCTCCTACATCAGCGATTAGCAACCGCGTTCCTGGCTGCTCCTTTTGGAACAGCAAACAAACAAGTTTTTGTCTAATATCTGTCCGTTTCCTTTGGAGTCCTGCCGAGAGTTCATTTGAAAGTGGGTTGTAAAGAGCCTCACTACAGCAGGGAAGAGTAGGTGTTACTGCTGCAGGAGCTGCTGGATAAAATTCTATGGCTTGCGTTACACAGGGGGTCAGGCTACGTGATTGTTGTAGCAGTTCTTGCTGCCCTTAAGATCTATGTCACTGTCTGCTTCAGCAGGGCTGGCTTACAGCCTAGGGGCTGTAAAACAAGTTGGGTTTTTTGGTGAAATGCTGATGTTCTGTTCTTTCTGCTGCCCACTACCTGTGACCTTAATTTATGCTACTCAGAAGAGTCTGTCTCATGCACTGAGTTCATACTAACTGCTTTATTTAAATCTTGTTTTAAATATTTGTAATGACAGTGCTTTTGTGGCCACGGCCTCTGTGGACAGAGAACACCTGTGACATGGTTCTTGGCACTTCATGTCTGCGGGACACGTCCCTCACCCTCTCAGCAGACCCTTTGCCCTGTACAGCTCTTCTGAGTAGTCTGTCCTGAGAGTGTCCCTGCCCTGTCCCGGTGTCTGTGCACTGCTCACCCCTGCAGGGCAGTGGGAAGAGCAATGTTTCTGGGGTCATTTTACGTTTCTTGCCTGCAAATGTGTCAGTCAGCAGTGAGGAAGGTGAAGGCAGAGGTGTCTCCTTTCCCAGCTCTGCAGACAGGCATGGCTGCCCTGGAGTTGCACAGGGATAAGTGCAAAATCTGGCTCACATTGCCATGTCAGCCACTGCATCCTCAGGTAAGAGAAAAACCTCATGAATAGGTCCCAGTAACACTTCACAGTGAGGTGCTGCCAGACAGACAGGTTTTGTGTCAAAACCTCAATCCAGTCCCAAAAACTGAGAACATCTGGATGTTTTCCTGTCCAGGGCTCAGCCCTGCAAGGCAGTGAGGCTGGCTGTATTTCATGAGCCAAAAGTGAAAGAATACAGGAGTTAGGTAACCAGGCTCCATTTGGAGGCTCTCATTTTATTATTTTGCTAAAATATCCCCTAGTTTGATGGCTTCAGTCACAGGCTGCCTTGTTTATTTGCTCTGCTGCTAAACTGTGATTTCTGAAATCACTCCCTGTTGGCCCTTTTATAATTCTCAGCATCCCTAATAACCTTAATTTTCTGTCACAATTTTCTTTTTCAGTGTTAACACCTTTTATTTTATTTTTCTTTGTTAACTGGAAGCTCTTATGGCAAACCTCTCTTTAGTAAAGTGGTTATGGTGAACTGACATATCCAAATAAAAACCTGTGTTCATATGGAGCTCAGATACTGAGGAAATTTGAAAGATTTGTACAACAATTTTCTATTAAAACAATAAAAAATTGTTCATCTTCAGTAACATTGTGTGGGAAATTTAACAGTAAAAAATGTTATGGTCATTCCAGTCAGACTACAGCTTTTGATCTTGCTTGTATATCTGAATTATTAGGGAAGAAAAGGTGGAATCCATCATATACAATTTTAAATGTAATTAATATAAAATTTATTTAATTTTTAATGTGTTAAATAATACAACTATATGAACCAGTAGGCAAAGGCCTGTTCTTCACTCACTAGGAAAACACTTTTGCTGGGAAATCTCCTCCTTATGCTGTCTCAGATATGTGAGGCCTAGCTATGTTAGTTCTCACCACAACACCAGAACAAAAATTCATTTTTCTTTAACAGACCTTAATTTTTTTGTGTTGCAGATAAAACCAGCCTCAGCTTATGTACTGTGCTATGTTTCTGAGATAGCAAAAGTCAATTATTTCCTTTAGGTAGGGATATTATCTGGAGTGGATTCCCTCTTCCAGTTGTTTTGTACCATAACCAGTAGAGGAAGAGACTTCCCATGACATCTTCCACAATAGAAAGATGATAAAGAAATTGGAGTGCAGAGGACAAAGCAGAAACAAGACATAATGAAAGGAGTCTCTGTACAAGATCTTTCTCAGCAAGCAGGCACCTTGGAAACAGCTACCTTCAGCAAAGTTCAAATACTCTTACTTCACATGCCTTTTCTTCATGTTCACAGGTCCATCATTGATAAGCATGCATAGCTTTTGATAGAAGAATTTTTAAGGATTTATGGCTCATCTTTTTATCATTTGTTTCTACCTTTGCCATTCCCGTTCTAAACTTAGACCGATATGTTATGACAGCTCTGAATTTGTGCAAAGATGGAACAGGAAGCTATGACTGGTCTAGTGCTCTGCTCAAGTGAGTTTCCCTATTACAAACTGACTCCTAAGGGTATAACCAACCCATTCACAAGGTAGGCTGCATGTATATGATTAATTATTTGTACCAGTAGCCCCAGGAAGTCCAGTTCAAGGACTCTGGACCTGAAGAGGTAGATAGAGAACAACATGAAGTCCTTGGTCTACAAAACAAACCCTTTAGATATTGAACAAGATAGGCTAAGTGGTACAGATCCCTCTTCTGAAAAGGCCATCTCTTTTTGTTTATGTTTAGCTCTTATAAGCTTCATTTGACACTTTCTGCTCCTTGCAGTGGATGGACTGTGAACAGTCATTTCCTTTCCACTGACTACACACCATCATGGATTTCAAGAATCCATCATGGATTTCAAGAACACCATAGTTTATCATAGTTGGTCTTTCTTTGAGCTTTTTCCACCTCAAATATGTTCTTTGTGTCCTTTTGTTAAGATGAAGTGACCCTAACTGAAAAAGTATTCAAGATGCAGATGAACAGAGTCATAATTATGTTTTTGTCTTGCTTTTTGTTACTTGCATTTGAGTTGGTTTTTCGTCTGCTGCTGAGCAGAGCTGATGCTTCTGTGGAGCTGCCTATCGTAACCTCAAGCTCCCGCTACCGAATATAATTGTCACCTCAGAGTCCATAATTTTATTTCACTCTGAAGGGTATTTGTTCTATTATAAGTGCTGACCTTCTATTTCATGTCTTTTGGCCCTTTATCTGTCCCTGCCAGGTCCTTCCCATTTGCTCTGTGGCTGCTCAGTTTCTTTAAAAATCATTCATGAGAGGCTTTACCCAAAGCATTTTGAAAATCCAGTTGTATTTTATTTGACCGTCTCACCTGACCTATTGTCCAACCTGACCCTGAGCACTTCCAGGGAAGGGGCATCCACCTGCTCCAGTGCCTCACCACCCTCACAGCAAAGAATATTTTTCTAATATCTAATCTAAACCTGCCATCTTTCAATTTGAAGCCACTTCCCCCTTGTCCTGTCACCACATGCTCTTGTAAAACGTCTCTCTCCGTCTTTCTTGTAGGTTCCCTTAGGGAACTAGAAGGCTGCAGTAATGCAGGTATTCACTCTGCTTTTCTGCAACAGCCTTAATACCCTGAGTATTCAACCAGTTAGTGGACTCCATAGACTGCCTGGCAGGCTTTCTGCTCTGATGCTGACAATTCCTGTGGAAGAGGAATTTAGTGTTATGTTTGATTGCTCCAGCCAAATGTTCTTCAAACTTTTTTTTCCCCTAGCCTGCCTAATTATATTTTTGCATTTTATCTGCCAGGTTTTATGATCCTTTTTATTTTCTTCATTTGGATACAGCTTCTGCTTTTTGAATGATGCCTTCTCAATTCTAATAAACTCTTTTACTTCCCAAATCTTTAGCTCACTGCTCTATCATGCCTGCTTCTTTTTATTGTTTCTCAACTTTTTGAGAAACAGTCAGTGTGCACTGAAGCTCTGCTTTTAGTAGGATGTTCTTTGGTAGTCCCTGTGCTATCCATAAGGATTTCATTCTCTCAGATAACTCTTTTAGCTTCTTTTTTAACAAGTTTCCTCATTTTCATATACTTCAATTTATTGAAGTTTAGCACAACTGTGGTGGCTTTTCAGTCTTTGATGCTCTGAAGAGGATATTTGATCCAAGTATGTTATGGTCATTGCTTTTGAATGGTGTTTTTTCTATGAAATTTTGAACCAGAATCTACGTAGTCTTTACTGTCATGACACAAAGTATTTTGAAATCCTGAGATGAAAAGATTTTAGGGTGATAAGGAGACAGTTCAGGTACATGTACCAGTGTCAATGGGGTTGATTTGAAGGCAAAATGGTAGAAGAGGTTTAAGAATATATTTTGAAGTATTCAACTATTATGGAATTTATCAGAGGTCAGGAAAGAGGGTAGTGTGGAGATGGAATGACTGAGGCTAATATCACTGGAGGAACAGAGCTGAAGTCAGTAAGATACCATAGAGTGACTTCGGGCAGTATTGAGAACAAACAGAGGAGAGGAAATGATGGACCAGGAAGACAACTTTTGGTTCCAGCACTTGGAGTGGATTTGAAGAATGATCAAGCAATATTTTGGTTGGATAGTGTGGCATGAGTCGGTAATACGACCTTTCTCCACACTAATTTCTCCACACTAATTTCTTCATGCAAACAAAGCTGCCTCTATGCAAACTAGGTCAACATCTTGAAGGCATTTGGACAACTGGGCCCCTGCCTGAAGCAGTTCGTATATTAAAAACTGATTCAAACCTCAGAAAATGCTAACCGGACTAATGTACGATAGAAATTAAGTACTAGAAGTTGTGACTAGGGCTGATGATCTTGAAAGTATACCGGAGTCCTGTAATGTTATATTACTTGTGCTATACTGCCCAGAAGATCCTCTAGGAAAATTAGCAGGAGAACCTCAGGTCAAAAATGTGAGCAAAAGGCTAATCTTTCAATTAATCAAATCATTGCAGATGAACTTTATTTATGCAAAGGGAGCAGGTAATTTTGCATTACTGTTTTGCACGTGTAGGCTTTATTCACTGAGGAAATGCAATCATCAGTCCAGGCAGTGCTTTTCTCCTTGCCTCCCAGCCGCTAGCTTAGAAATAAATGTGTGCAGAATGGATGTGTGCAGTAGTAGCTATATTCTTTCCCCCTGATTTATTTGGTCCCATACACGCTGAATACATCAGGCATTTGTTTAAGTGTATCTTTCCGGGTAACTGTGGACTGGAGGAATATTGAACTTGGTATAATACGAATCTCTCAATAAATAAAAAGTCTCCCACTAAATCTCCCTTTATAAAGGCTGAGAAGAGAGATCTGTAGCATTCCACCTGCGTATGAATCGATTTCAATCAGCCTTTAGGAGGTTTCAGGCTGTGTTAGCTGTAGGATAGCACTGCACAGCAGCGAAACTGCCCTCACGTCCCTTATTGACAGTTTTGTTATGAAACATGGAATATTTAGATTGAGGAGATTCATCCCAGTACTGCAGACACCCAGCCCTGTTATCTTCATTTCAAATCTGCTCTAATGCTATCCACGAGCACACCAGCTTCCCCATCATATGCAACAGGCCTTTTCTGGAGATGAATTAGCTCTTTACAGGAGGGAGACTGAGGGGGATATTTTCTGGTTACTCATTTTAAGGGCAATTTCTCTATTTAGGGAAATGGGCCAGCTTTCCCATTTCAGAATCCTCTGATTCAGATATGAGCAAGGTGAGAGGTTAGAGGCCTCGTTGTTAATGAGTGAGGCAGCCTCTGATTTTTACACTAATTGAAGCATTTACATTTTTCAGCAGAACTAAAATGCAAAACTAACACATTCCTTGGAGATTTATAACCCCACAATGGATTCTCCTATCCTCTCTCCCTTAATTATCCCAAATTATCTGAACTCTCATGAAGAAGAAAGAAATTAATATTAATATTCCATTTAGAATATACTCTAAAATGCAGTAGAAAATGGAGGCAATAATAATGATAAAGAGGGTAGCTAAGATGATTTGGAATATATAATCTTTCTTCTCTTCATTGCAGCTTTCTTATACTAGAGTAAGCCAGGAAAACTCGGTCTTGCATTCATTTAGCAAAGCAATTTTTTTGCTGCATTAACTTCCAATATATAAGTAAAAGCTTAGTAAAATATTGTTCTGTCTGTTAAATGTAATATTTTGGCTCTGTGCCTTGATCAGAAAAAAAGAATAGGGATAAAAGAAATTGGATAACTCTTTTTGAATAGTGTTTGTGGATGGGGGGCAAATATACAGATGTGACTCGTCACTGGAGAGTAGACAGGAAAAACAGCTAGAAGAAAGAGCAGCTATAAACTGGACATGAAATGAAGCAGAAATTATAGTTTTGTTGAAAGAAAGGAGGAAATTACAGTTATCAGAAGAGGAAACAGTAGGGTCAAACTAATCAAAAACTGCAAATGTTGAATTTGTGTCTATGAACCGTAGGTCAGAGAGAGAGTCTACTTGCATGAAACTGGCAGAGAGGTGCCACAGAGAAGGGTGGAAGGGGGAAAGGAAGAATGTCTCTTGATTTGGGTGGTGAGACCAAAGTAGCTGGTAAATGTGCAGTTAGCCACTGACTGACTGCTCATGTGAGTTACAGATTTGGAATTGGCCTTTCCTGCTCCGAGAGGGCTCCCAGCTGCTGTGCCCAGCTCCCTGCTCCCAGCTCCAGGCAGGGACTGCAGGGCCCCCACTGCCCTGCAAGTGCGCAGTTACACCACCCGAGTGGAGGGTTGGTTTAGTTCAGGTTGACAGGTGTCCTAAGATGGAAAACAGCCTTGAGAAATGGTCCTTGGGGGTGGGATGCCATTCACTCTGAATGCAAAAGTAGGCCAAAGTCCAGCTTTAAAACGGAAAGCTTATTATAAATCTGAGTCCCAGAACCACTTCTACATTTTGTTCTGTGTAAATTTATTCAGTGTTTCCCCTCACTGAGAGGAGCCAGGGACTTTCAAAGGACCCACCACTTCTGAGGGTCTTGGCTGCCTTGGTGTTGCACTGTGGGCTGTGATTTAAACTATGTTATCCCATGAAGTAATGTTTATTTCTCAGACAATATTTTGTGTCAAAACTGTAACTTTTTAAAGGAGGGAAGCATAACTCTACTCTCCTGTGCTTATAAACCCTTTTTTTCTCACAGTCTTAGTACAATGTTAGCAAGTTGCTGTAAGGGTGGAAGACATCAACTACAGTGAAGCCCATCTACAAAATTGTTGTATATGGCATCACATATTGGGCTTGAGGATGGATTGTGAGTGAAAAGACTGTCATATTAAAAAAACAAAACCAAAAAGAGAGAATGATACTAAAAATAGTGAACAGACTTGAGATCAGCTGTGAACTAAACATCCTATTTTTAAAAATCCCATGTTTCTTTTTAGCTTTAAAATAGCCTTTACTGTTTCTGTAACACTTTGCCTGTCTGTTTTGTTTGCTCAGCTTTTGGAGGCTCAAGACATGTTTTTAAGAAGTATCGAGGCATGGAGCTAAGTCTAGAAATGTATAGAAACTGGTCGTGGTCAGCATGCAATCCAGCTGCTCAGCACTGTGCATCACTGCACGGTGTGGTAGTGCTGTGTGAAGGTACAATTGTAGTGTGGCTGGGGGGTACTGTGGGTTGGATATTTTGGGTTCATTTCCAGTATAGAGCTTCTGTGAAAGGAGCTTGTGTTTCTCAGCCTCCTCCGACAAGCAAAAATATTTGGGTAGGAAAACTAGGTCCCAATGCAGTGTTTTGTTTTCTGTTCAATATAGCAACATTCAGTCTCAGGAAAAGCATTTTTGTGATCCTGCCTCCTTGGTTTTATTTAAAAGTCAGAAAAAAACCCAAATCAAACCAAAACTCATGGCTAAGGATGTTAGTTGTAGCGACAGGTTTTTGGTGTGAATGTGTGTTTTGAATAGTTTCTAGCAAATATGTGACCTTTAAACATAATGGAATGGGGAAACTAGATTTTATTTCATTTAGTCAGATGTAACAATTTCAATGTTACGCATTGCAAGAACACTTGCAATCTACCATTGAGAAACAGTAGTGTGATAGATTAAGCACTGGACTGGGAATTTAATCTAGGCATTGCTGTAGAATTTCTACCTCAATTTATCCAAGAAAATTAACTAGACCACTTAGCCAGGGCTTTCTTATCTGTGAAAAGGGTATGATAATCCCACCAGTCTGTGGCAAATCCATGAATATTACTTGTATTTACTAAACAGTTTCAGATTAGGTTTTTATCTTGTTCAATTATTTTTAAAAAATAACTTTCAAAAAAACCTGACTAAAGATATGAAAGCTATTACATTACATGAGTAATATAAATTAGCTGACCCATGCCAGACTGTTGAATGTCCCTGGATGAGAAATTAAAATAATTTGTTTAAATTATTGAACAACTGGTTGCCAAAACTATCATATGAGCAAAGGTATCTCTTACTGACTTCATGATCACTGAAAATTTCTGCAGCATCTTAGTTACATTCCTCATTATTTTTTTTTCATTAAATAAGAGATATGAGACTAAAATTACACAATTTTATTATTAAAACTACAGTTTGATTTCCAAGTATATTTTTTTTAATGCAGTAAAAATTTTATGGATTGTTTTCTTGTTCATTGTTTAATGAGCAGCAAAATATTCTGCAAACTGCCACAGAAGAAAATAATACATACAAAAGGATGAAGAAAGAAATAGAACAGCACATGCTATAAATTGAACAAAATAAATACAAGGTATCTATGCATGCCTTTTATTACATGTCTTTTTCTCTATTACTCTAGGTAAAAATAAATACTCTGTATTTCTTCATGGGAATTAGGATGAGACACTGAATTCCAGAAGCTGCCTGGTACCTTTTCTTAATTTGGAAAAAAAAGAAGTGTGGGTTTTTTCCATTTTTGTTTCCATTTCCTTAGAGTTGTCTCCTGTGCATCACATATCAAATCTGCAGTGGTGCTTATTTGCAAGAAGAGTGCCACATGTGAGTGCACGATGGTCTGATTGTGAAAGACTTGCCTTTCTTCCCTTTTCCTGAGATCCCAAAGGCCACATTTGTCTTACAGTCTCTTTGCTATGAGTGTAATTAAATGTAAAGCACTTTGGGATGCTGAGCTGTATAAAGTATTGCCATTGAAATGCAAGTTGCTTTTCTGCAGAAAAACACAAAAGGAAAAAAACCAAATAAACAGCAACAAAAAGCAAACAAAAATGTTTCCAGGGATAAAAATGTGAACAGTGTTAGATAAATAAAACATTAGAAAGAAGGGAAAATACTTCCGGAAAACAAATCAATAAGATAAATAAAAAGATTTATTTGAGAAAGTTGACAGGCTTGCAGAAATTTCTAGCTTACAAGGTATTTGCAGAGAGAAAATATGATGAATCGAGACACCATCATCAAAGTAAAAACCCTAGGAATTAAAATTTTAACTCTAACTTGTAGAGAGTCCAAATCCTTTCCTCTGACATAAATTTGCACAGGCAGTAGAAGCTTCCAATTACAGAGTTTCTTCTGTATTTTACATCCTTTGAGATAGTGTTTGTCCTTTTGTAAAATGAGTGTGAGATTCTGTCCTTCCCAATTTATGACTTCTACATGACACATTAGGAACTGGAATTATTTATAAAAACAGAAAAATATAAAGCTTAACAAGCTCATTGATGGATAGTCCTATTTATTCACTGCAAAAGGACACTTTGGCCATGGTGAAACAGTGACAGAACTTACCCTGAGTTGTCATGCAGCCATGGATTAGACCCTAGGTATTCAATATTTCAGGTAAATGCCTAAAACAAGGCTGTAGAAGTATAGGCATAATCATGTATTATTTTCTCCCTGTTGGTTCCTGTGGTTCGTGTCCAACACAACAGAATGGGGAGGTGCATGCAGGGCTCCCGTTCTTGGGCAGCACCCCAACCCTCACATTGCTAAATTGCAGTCTGAGAACAAGCATCACCACATCCCGCTCCTCCTTGCTCTTTTTGGGAAGGCAGCCTTTGTCTACAGCCAGGAACACTCCCCTGCTCCTTCTCCCATCCAGGCTGTTTAAGGAGATCATGGCTCTACCTCCCTGTAACCTTCCTCATAAACTGTTCCCATCCCCACATGATCTTCCAAAGGAACTTCTTTATTGGGGAGGCAGTGTTTGAAGCAGGGCAGAGGCACATGTTGTCTTCTGGCTTCAGCTGTGCTGAGCAACTCTTTTTTTTTAAATTGAAATTGTCTGGAAAGTAAGTGAAACTCTAACCAAAACAATTTTGTTTTGCTAGAGACCTGATGTTTGCTATACACATATTTTCCAGATAACTTAATAGCCCCACAAAAAAATCAATAAATGTTCTCTATTAGACTTTCAACTTTGTTTCAGTCTTCAATGATGGCTTCTCATCAAAATTCATGTTCTGAAGGTCCTGGGTTTGCTTTAGCTTTTACAGCTTTTCCATAGCAGGCCATATTAATTCATCTTATAATCTACCAGTCTATGCTGAAACTAACGTGTTGATGGCTCTCCCTTTACAAAATGTTCATGCTTCTCAGGTTTGGACTGTTATGTGTTGAAGGACAAGGAATAAGAAGTGTGAATTGCCTTTCAAATTTGCAGTTATCCTCTGCATTTTAGTTATTTCTGATAAAATGTCTTGAAGGCGTCTATTCACTTTGTCTTAGAAGTATAATTTGATGAAAACTTGGTCTTCTCTGTGGTTTACAGGATACATATCAACAAAAATTTCCATGCTAGATGTACTTCAGAGCAGAAAGTTGGACTACTCTTTCATGTTTTGCTTAAACTTGCTCAGTTTGGGCTAAATTGACTCTCCTGACATTTGATAGTTAGCTTGAGTAATACTGTGCACTCCCACTTTTTTAGTGGGTGTCTGAAATGTTTTAGGTAAGATGTTGCAAATTCTGAATGTTAGTGTTGTGTTTCCCTTTGTTTGGAGAAATAACCTGGTGTATTTGATGTCCTGAAACACATGTTAAGAAAACACGTCTCGCACAGTTGCTTTACTTCTGGCCCAGACTGAAATGCAGTAAGAGGATGGGAGAAGGCCTCAGCTGAGTTGAAACTAAAGAGAAAAAGACAAATGCACTTGCACCATTGAAACCTGGATCCATAGAAGGTAGTTTTAATGGCAGCTTTATTTTCGTGGGTTTCTAACAACCTTCCTATTTAATCTTACTGTGAATAAGGGGAGAAGAGGTACTGGCATGAATGCTAGTGCATGGTCTAAGCTCCAGCTTTCTTTATTACTTCCATTATCACAATGGATCTTCATTGGCCTGAATTGCTAACATCCTTATAGGAATGATAAGACTAAAATGGTTCTACCTGTCATTCACTGATGTGTGAATCGACAATCAAATGATTGATCAATTTCTCTGTGCTTCAATAGCTTCTTTCATCCTGATTTACTGTATAAAATGCTGCAGTTTCAGCTAAGTTTTCTAAGGGGTAGGTAAAGTAAATTAGGCAATTAGACATAATCTTAGATCTAAAAATTGAAAACCCATCAGCGTCTCTGTCTTGCAAAGAAAATACATTTCAAAATCTGAAAATACAAAATCTTTTGTAAGGAAGAAGTATCCTCACAAAAGAAAACTCCTGTAGTCCTGGCAGTCTGCCTGTGAATGACTTTCATGAATTTCTAATATATTTTTCTTTTGTTCATTTTTTCAAAAAACTTTGGACTCTAGAAGCTTTTAAGAAGGAGAAGTTTTTAAAGTGGAGCAATAGGAAGTGCTAAATATTTTATTAGTGATTTGCGATAACATGCTTTTCCTTTATTCCTTTAATAGAAAAAAATCATGACAGTTAGCAAAATGATGAGGATTAATGTATGAAAATGTATTGCATGTCAGACTTTGAGTAATGTATTTATAAACAGTTTCTTTTTTTAAAAAAAGTATGTCAAAATAGATTACAAGAAGACTAGGAAATTATTGTAGTCAGATCAAACAGAATACACGGTCCATGAGTTTTTTCTGTAATGTCTGCTGCATCCTGACTGAGATCACCCAGTCTTCATCTGCTTCCCTCTCTCACAGGAATGTCATGTTGCTTTTGTTCACCTCTGTTTAAAACAGAGTAAAGCAACTGAATCTCTCAAGAGTTTAATGTAGGAAAAATGCTTCACAGTTTAAGTGAGGTTTCATCCCAAATCCCTTTTCAGTTTATTTAGTCTTTTTTGCTGCTGTTGGTGAACCTGTGTCCTTCATGGTCTATAGGTAATCATTCCCTTTTAAACATTAATATGACCAGAGCTTTATGTTCTACACAATCTGTCATAACTAAGAAACAATGAAGAGCTGCAGAGGGAAAAAAAACCAAAACCAATCACCCAAATATAAAGATAAAAACTGAGATAGAAACCATCAAACTAGAAAAGTTGAGGCAGACAAAGGCTGAGTAATAGTTTTGACAGGCTGACTGGAAGCCAGTGTGCTTTATCCTGTGAGGGCTTCATCCAAGTTTCACTGGGGGCTGTAGAATGGCTTCAGCAGGCTTTGATTCAAACCTAATTCAGCCAATTTATTGAATGATTTCTTCATTTTTGTCTCACCAGTCTTGTTGCTGAGCAGGAATGAGGAGGAAGGGGACAAGGGGAGGCCAAAGGAAAGTTGACCACACAAATGTAATGTTGGAAGCATTAGACTGCATGGGGTTGTTCAGCCTCCACAAAGAACCAAACTTATTCCCATGGAAACCAATGTTCAAAGATGAATAACTAGCCTGGCTCTCAGCAGCTCCCTTTCCTTTTTACTCTTTTCTTCTCTCTTGGGATGTTTTGTTGTTGTTTTTGGTAAAGGGAAAGAAAGAGTCTCTTCACCTCCAAGCAGCTTGAGAAAAGACTGGCAACATTCATTCCGCTAATAAGGTGTCAATTAATGCAAAGAGGAATGTCCTGGATTTCTCAAAGAGATGTATTTTTCAACAGGAGCTAGTCAAGATGTTGATGAGGTTTTGTTTCTCTCCCTTTTTTGTTTTGTTTTGTTTAAATGGAACATACACTTTCTCGAAAAAGGGGGCTGCTAAACTGATGTTGTAAGTCTGCCCTCACGTGTTGGATTTTAACTGTTCGGGAGAGAAAGTGTAAGTGACTCAAAGGAATCCATCAGATGTTTGGTGGCACCACCCAGTACAGATCCTCAGGTCTTTTTTTTTTTAGTTTTAAGATTTTGATACTGATGTAGGTGTAACAATGGGTTACCTACACAGGAAATACACTGAGGTTTGCTCTATCTATTTAAAAAATGCAGCAGATATGGGTCATTGTAATTCCTACACTAAGTAGACAATGAATTCAAAGGGAATGTTACAGAGGTGTTGCTGATGGTATCAGTGTTATAATGTGTTGCAACTATTTACTGGTATCAAAAAAGATGAAAGGTGGGCTGAAAAGCAGGAGAATTATCAACCAACTGTTAATAAGTAAGGAAGATAGTCTCAGAAATCTGAAGGAAATCCTTTTCATTTGGCTTCTTGTGAGGAGAGTTTCTGAGAATAGGAAATGCCATAGGATATAGCATCATATGGGAAATGTCCAGTGTGAGTCAGCATGAATCAGTGCTTAGATGGGGCTCAAGTGGTTCTGCAGGCTTTGGAACCATTGAAGCCAGGTCTCCTGCAGGCTTCCACCTGGGCCAGCTGACTCTGATGTCTCTAAAAATGTCAGTTTCCAGAATTTCTGGTATCATAAGCATCTACAGAAGAGCTTTTCCATCCAAAGGAGGACTTCTTCTGTGTGGATCCTCTGCTACCTAAATGATGATCTCATGCTGCAGCCTTTCCTTTAGCAGGGAATAAATTTTGGTTGCTCTCCCTTTCCCCTCTCCAGACATCTGTTTCTATAAAATTTATAACAACATAATTGTCTGTCTGTCTATTCCACTTGGCTGACATCAGCCAGTAGGCTCGAAATTATTAGGGAAACCAGCCAGAAAAAATGATTGCCTAAGGCTCATTTCCTTAGGAAACTCAGCTAAAAAGTTAATATTAGCAATAACTTGTGGATTGGAGCTACCACTGGGAGAACGCTGCGTGGCACCGAAGCTGTGCATGCCCAAGTGCAGTCTGGTGCGTTGCTCCCATTGCACTTTTGCTGTAAACTTTCTCCTGGGCCCTGCTGGCAAACAAACCTTCCTCCAGCTGGTGTGTGGGTGAATGGTCACAGCAGAGTCCTTGGCAGAGGGGAGGCAGTGCCTCTTTGCTTCCCGGTTTACCCTGGTTTTTTGGGGCATGGACACCTGCTCACCAGAAAGGGGTAGAGACCACACATCCATTTAATCTGGGTTTTCCCTGGCCTTCTGCACATTTGGGATCTGCACTCAAATCAGCAGTTTGCAGTAGTTTTCAACTCCTGTTACTGAGTAATTCATTTCCATGGCATTTTTTTAAAAAGGTCTTTGAAAAGACCTGCGTGTTCTTCTCCTCCTGAATATATGAGTGTCAATTTGGTTTAATGAATCTATCTGGAGTCCTTAAATTGTTTTTTAATTTACTTTTTTAAAGTTTTGTCTTCTCTTTCTAGATAATAATTCATGGATGTGGAGTGTGAGAAATGTGTTTTCTGCTGCAATGGGTAGAAACCTGGGTCTCCATTTCTTCACTGTTGTCTAGGGTCTTAATTTTTACCTGCATGGTGTTGTTCTTGCTATATATCCTCCCTTCGCTCGTTTCCCTTTCTCAGAAAAGTGCTTATTAAATTGCATTTATCTTTTCAGAACACTGAAATGGTAATCTCCATTAAAATAAAAACCTTGAAACCCCACCACATTTCACAGCATTTCACAGCAGACTCTTCTTTCTCCATCTCCATCACATATGGTCAGTGAGAGTCAGCTCACTGTGATCCCTTCAGCTCCCAGTGTGTTTAAGAAGTTCTTTAAATGCTAAGAAAGGCACACAGCCAAAGCTGCTTGTGCTGAGATTTTTTTCTGTGTGAATATGAAGCAGGGCAATGGCATTGTAACTGCTTTGCAGCGTGAGCTCGTTTTCAGTATTCTCTTTTATCCTGAGGCGATGACCTTTCTATTATCAGCCTCTCTGAAAGGAAGGAGTACAACCATGTCTTGTCTGTGTCTTCTTGTTTATGGTTTATATGTGGCTCAAAGTTCTGCCAGAAACTTAGTGCCATTTTACTGCCTGGTTTTACATTCTGCCTGTGATGTACTAATTATCAGGGTGTGACAGAGCACTTATTTCCTATCATAAACCAGGGCTGTCACCCAGGAAGGAAATTTTGTTTGAGTCATGAAAGGAGGTAACAATATGAAATATTCTCTGAGGACCATATTCTGATCCTGTTGACATTGATGGGAATGTTGGTTTTGTCTTCTCTGTGAGAGCCACATAATGAAAGACAAGGCATTTCTATGCCTGCTTCTATTTTATTTTTGGAGAGCCAATTCCCCACAGCACTGTCAGCACTGGACAGTTGTATACCTCAGCTGAGTACCTGGTGCAGCACTAGCACAGGATATTTAGTATGCTAGAGAGCCACAGTCTTTGTGGATGTAAATTAGTGTAGCTCCTTTCACATCAGGGGCAGTGCACTGTTTTATATTATGGGGAAGTCTTGCTCTCAGCTTCAAGCTGCCATTTCCTCCCCTTTTTAAAAGGTAAAAAGCAAAGAGTCTGCACTTTTAATCCATTCCTACTAAGGGGAGGATGGGAGGAAAGAAATAAAACAATTTAGAGACTGTGTAGCAGTTTCCTAGTTCCCTGCTAGTAATACACAGTTAATGCCCATGACTTAATGGGAATACACTTGCACTCAGCCACACTTGCCTACGGCAAAAGAGACAATGAAGTATTTCTGCTTATACCATCACAAGGCTTCACTGGAACAGCAGAAGCACAAGTAGAAACCAGATTCAAAGCAAGAGCCAGGGTGAAGGGAGGGCAGCCTCCAGCCTGGCCAGGGCTCTGAATGCTGTGCTCAGCAGCACTGGCTGTTGGGCACCTGTGTACCAGGTTGGAGCCTCGTGCTGCTGTTGCTATCAGTTTTTCATACATTCACTGGCTGATGGCTATTTCTTCCTCCTCTGTGGAAGAGATGATAAAATTTAAACACAAGTAAGAAAGTTGGTCTTTTTAGACAATTCCAGCAGACTATACAACCCACAGTGTTCAGAACATGTGCAATATTATATTATAGAAATTTCTGGTTGTAAGAGCAGAATTCAGCCCTGAACTAATTTACATGAAGACAGAATGTCCCACCATACTTTTATAGCACTGGAATGCAAATTTTGTTTTACATTCCAACTCAGTTACTTTTCTGACTGATATCCTCCCCCTTCTTATCCTCCTCCCGAGAAAAAAGGAAAAAAAAGCATTTTCATCTTTAACTTCTATCTTAAGTATCTCTTTCTGATCTTCAGCAGACTGAACCTTGACAGTTTTCAATGAAATAGATGGCCCCTTCTGTTACACATATCCCATAATTTATTGGCTTCTTGCACCTGTCAAATGCCACATTTCCTCCCTCTGGGAGCATGCCCCCATTCACATAACCCTTCTTTCCTTGTAACCAGAGAGAGAGCTACAGGAGTCAGTTAAGCCATGAATGTTTCTTTGATCTTTCCTAGATATTTTTTAATTGGAATTTTTCTTCCTAAGGGTTTTTTCCTGTGTAACTCTGCTTTCAAATAGAGCAGCATTTGTTTTGTTTTCAGTAAGCCTGGAGCCCAAATTCTGTTGGTGCATCAGTGAAAAACGGAAGTGATTCCCCTCATTTCGGCAGATCACTCTGCATTAAACCTTATCCACAAAATAGTTTTGGTCTCCCTTTCATTTTTCATTTATTGTTCAGAAACAAGATCCCTATTTGTGAATAGCCCTTCAAAGAGTGCTTCAAATCTACCCCTTAATTGAAAAAACACTGAGATAATTTCCCAAATCAGGAATATAGAAAATAACTACTTATATAGAAAATACTCACTTATCTAACTGGAAAATTTCATTATTACAAAAAAAAAAAAAAAATCAGGCGTACTAAAGAAAAAAAAGATCTTACTTATCTTCTGTGGAACTGATATACCCTTTGTTAGGACAGCAACTCTTTCTATCTGATGTTCTGCAGCTGAAATGGAAGATGAGAGTCTGAGGCACACATTACTGGGGAGACCATTTCCTGGTGCTATCCAAGAGGCTGGATGTAGTCACTACTGTCTTTCTCTGCACCTCTGAAATTCAAACAGTTGGGCTCATCTCTGTGTCTTCCTTAAGATGTTTTAGTAGTAACAAATCCTAAAAAGCATATTTTAAAAGCTAACACCATCACCCACAGCTGGCATTTTGAACAGCTCAATCTGGACATCTAACCTACCACTTTCATTTTTGATTCTGACCCTTCCTTCTCCCTCTGGTTTTTCTGTCTTCGCAAAAAGACTCTGCTGCATGTGTGAAATGGTTGGAGAGTGTCTGTGTTTCTAAAATAATCCAGTACCTGTGAGGTTTCCAAAAACTCTGAAACCATTTCTGCATATCTCTTTTTTAAAATTTTTTTTTCTTGGTAATGCTTTCCTTCCTATGTTGGAGCATTCATGTTGGGGCAGAGCCCAGACCATCCTGTTTCAGGCTTTCTTGTGCTGCAGCTAGTGATCCTTTTACTCCCTGCCCTGCTGAAAATGCCCCTGGATAGTACTGCAGATCCAGAACAAGCCCCTGGGCTCCCCCAGCCCCCAGTCCCATCTCTATTATCCATCCCACCCCAGCCTCTGTCCCTCCACAAGTCACGGGGACCACACAGCACCTTCTGCCTCTGCCTACAGGAGCTGCTCCAGGTATATATAGGTATGTGTGTGTGTATATGTATGCATGTATATTTTAACTCTCTGTGTAGTAAATTTCTGTCTCCTTTCAGTGTGACATGATAGAATTTAGAAAATTTAGAAATTAGTTCAACTGCATTTCCATATACTTTAATACCCCTCATGCATCAGGCAAGGTTCCTGGTAGCATATGTTTTCTCATCTCTGCCTATTGAACTATTGTCTTTAATATATTTCATGTAACATCTCTTTGGAAGCACATGTTTTAAAAATGTAAGGAGGATACGTGAGCTTTCTGCTATGTTTATTCAATTCTCAACCCTCCAAACACTTGAGAATTCGAATTATTCAGCTAGGCTTAATGAGGCTGACTCGGAGTGAAGTTATGTGCATAAAAGTCAAGGATAGGAGGCCTTGATGTTACGCATTTTTAGGTGGTTATGGGGTTTTCAATATTAATGTTTATTACTGAATAGTCTGAAGGAGAACTCAGGCTGTACCTTTTCATCAGTGCTTGCTACAAGTTACCTTGCTGCAAAGGAGCTCCTCGGGGGGTGTCTGGAATGTGGAAGTTTGTTTGTGGAAGCACTGCCATCTGTCAGTGCAGATCTGAGGGCTTCATGTCAGCCACTGCAACCTCAAACCTTGCCAAAGCTAAAGCTGCAAGCTCTGTGCAGGTTTGTGACACTAACCTCTAAGCTCTTCGATGGGCGACTTTCCCTTTGCCTCCATTTCCCAATTAGCAGAATGGGAAAAACTTATTTGGACGTTCAAAATGACCAGCATGCAGCACCACTATGCTGTACTGTGATCCCTAACACAAAACACAAAGAAATGGGTAAGAAAGTCTGACTAGTCTAAAAGCCTGGCCTTTTTGCAATCCCAGCTTCTTTTGGGCTTTGAAGGTTGGTTTGAGTTTTGTGTTTTCTCTTTAATTGCCTTTGACCCTCTTTTTTTATGATTCTGAAGAGTGTGAGAAGGCCAATTTTCTTGTGGCCTCAGCAGTTTTGGACAATGGGACTGCAGGAAGGACCCCCGGCCTCATGCTGGAGACCTGAAGAAGACAGGTTCCCATAGAGCTCTGGAGAAGAGATTGTTCAGATGTTCTGGCAAAGATGCACATGAGACTGGGGACTTTTTAGTGCTGGTCTGCATTAAACATCCAGGGACTCCTCACAACTAATCTTACAAGCACCTCTGGGGCTTTATCCTGACCTCATCCCTGCTCCCATTCACAAGTATGGTAAGAAAAAGTCCTGTAGAGTCACCCTTAAGTAATGTTCAGAAGAAAACTCATCTTTTTTTTCCTAGTTGTGCTCTTTGCTCTGCTAAAGAAGCTGCTGGGCAAGGCCAAGTGCCACTCTAGCCTTTCCAAGTAGTAGATTTTGCTGAATGGAGAGCAGAGGAGCAGGTAGCTTTTATTTTTGTAATGATTTTTATTCTAATTTTACTTAGACTTTCAGATATGCATATTTGCATATCTGTCTTTACAGTTTTGACCGGGTAAAGGGATTTTGTCAGAACATTCTGACTGTGTGAAATGGAAGCCTTTTTCAGAAATATCTCACTTTAATGAAGTAAATATCATGTTATACTCAGATCACTCCCACAGAATTGAGTATTTGTCCTCTGCAGCATAGTTTTGGGTTTTACACCATGTTGCAATATTCATACTACAATTATGAAAAATGCATAGCCGTAGAATTGCTTTTGGAATATTCTATTTCACAGTAAAGGTATGAGATTTTTGATTTGTTTATCCCCATTGTACTTGACGGAACATTGGAAAATCTGAGAATTCGCCACAAAATAAAAATTCCAAATTTTAATTAGCTTTACTAAAATAAACATCATCCGAACCTAGCACTATGGGATTTTGGAAGTAAAGTCCCACCTGTTTCTTCAGAGCATGTTGGGGAAGAATGAAAAGTGGAAGTGCAGGAGAGGGAGGTAAGCCTGTTGGTGATTTGAAACATAAGCAGGACCCTGCATTCCAGTTTTATCTGTAAAACCCTCCCTGGTGTGAGACAGCTGTTGCCTCTGAAGCCTTCTACGTATCTCTCAAAATCTCAAGGAGCCTTCTTTTTTTAACCTGTATTGTATCCCCGCTGCCCTTGAGATCCTATATTACAGCTGCTTTCCTCAGAACGATTTGATAAGAATATCTGTTTTGGACCATGTCAGTGTTAAGAGAATTGCTGTCAAGCATCAAGAGATGCTCTCTCTCTTCCCCTGGGGCTTTAAAGATGCTATTCTAAAATTAAAGTGTTTGGTATAGATAAAATGCTTAGGGTTATAATGAGGTCAAGAATTGCTGGCAGTTTCCAACAAGATTTTTTAAAATATAAGTTGATCAGATCTCTTGCTGGGGTTATTTCCCTTTTTCAGCAGATAAATATAGATAGATCAGGTAGAGAAACAGTAAGGAACAGAAAGGTTTGGAAAAATATTTGGAAATTATTCTGATTGCATTGTCTAATTCAAGTTGCCCGATTTTATTATGCTGGCATCCTCTGCAATGCAATGTGACATGGAATATGTGATGTAATGAGATATGCCCGCCAAAATGCAATGCGCTTTGTTTTAGTCAGAATATATTAATCCACTTACTGAATAATTGACCCAAAGAGATTCTGTCAAACAGTATTAAATTATTCACTGGATTTCCAAACCAGCAGGCAGTGTCCTTTAAATATTTAAGAATAATGTCAAATAATTTTCCACACCAAAATTATTCTTTTTTTGTGTGTTTGTTGAGGTTCCCTGGCTGTTCTCTGTTGTTTAAGGAGGGCAGGGTAATTTAATAAAAGCCAGTGTGCCCTTCAGGTGCTCTCTCACCTACCAGCACCCCAGAAGGGGAAGCAAATGCTCACCTGGTTCAGCTGTTAGACCCAGCCAGATGCCATTCCATTAGCACTTTTTATGCCTCACCCATGTGTTTTAGAGGAAACCCCAAACTCTCCACATGCATATACACATACATGTTCATATACATGTATATAGACATCATATACATACCCATCACATACATACAGACATAATTTCACCATGCAGCCTGTTGCCTCGGCAGTGAGTTCCCCCAGAGAGGGTGCAGCACAGAGGCTGTGAAGTGTCCTGCTATTTCCTACCCTCAGGCCTCTTAGTACCTCTCTAGGTGTGCATTATGAGATAACAACCTTGCCGGATCAATTTTGGTGTGGAAAATAGGTTTCCTTAAAAAAGGGACACCAGTACAGCAGCATTCAAGTTCTACCAATTACAGTGTCTGACACCTTTCCCCTTGAAGGTTGCATGCTGAACGAGTGCAGGGTATATTTCTGGCTTGTTTAAAAAGGATGAGGACAGGCATCTGATAGCTTACCTTAATTATTCCATTTCCTCCTCCCTATATACATTTCCAAAATCTAATTATAGTGCTCATGGCCCCTGCTATCAGCCAGTACCCAGATTAATATAAAGCCATGGGAAGGACAGCTACCTCCCTTCACGCTTTCCACAACATTGCAAATCTATTCCAGCATTCTTTTGATACTAATATTTTGATACATTCATCATTGTGTTAGCATCAGCAGTGAGCAATATTTACAGTTTATAAGCTCTTCCAGGACTAACTGTTCATATTACTCCTGTTAAGTCCATTCAATTTTCCACCTGAAATACCACATTTATCTAGTCAGAGTTTGACATCTATTTTCGGGAGGGGGGAGGGGGTTGCTTTTAATAACAAGTTTTATTTAATTGTATGTTTTGCTTCTCCTAAAGAATACACTAAGGCAATCTGTTACGTATTGTCAATCAAGTAAGATGCACTTGGCTGCATCCTCGGGTTCATTATCTAGGTCCTGATATGGGGACATTTTTGTGCCCATGCATCTGTGTGTGTTGAGGTGGAATTGCTTATCTGTTCTGTGGCTTTATTTGGACTGGAATTTGCTGCAATGTCCTCACGAGTGCAGGAATGTTGTCCAGGGTTGTGCTCTGTGTGCAGTCAGGGGACAGCGGGCAGCCCTGCTTGATAAGATTGCTATTGCAAGCCACAAGTATTGCCACACTCTGTTTCTTTTAGTAAACAATCAGACTCCAAACACACTAAATATTCTTTATTTGTCAAAATAAAGTAAGGATTATTTTGCAACTGCTCTACCTTAAAGGCATTTAAATCTGGCTTCAGGAGACAACAAACCCTATGACTCTGCTCAGCCACAGTGGAAGTAAAGCCCAAATGGAACAAAAATATATAGGAAATTCTTATCTTCTTCTTTATTATTATTATTATTATTACTACTTAAGGAACAAGGGAGAAAATTATATCAGCATTAAAAATAAACTTTGCACCTCCTGCAAAGGCTTACATAGGTCCCTGAATTTTAAATTCCAAGGTTGCCACGGACATAATGGATTTCAGTGTCCTGGCACTTTGGAACAGCAACAGCAAACCAAGACTTGGTCAAAGAATGCACTGGTCCATTTTTTTGCCTGGTGGACTCTCCTGCTATAATCCCTACTCACTGGGCAGGGAAATTTACCCCCAGAGAAAGAGCTTGTGAGAGACTTCTTTTGGTGTAAAACTGACACCTTTTTCGTGTACTTCCTGTGTGCAGAAACACCAGGGTTTGTGCATAGTTCTGGTGTGAAAAGACCACGTCCAAGGTTCCTATTGGCAGTCACTGAATGCAGCAGAGGTGATGGATAGAGATAATTGGGAAGGAAGTTGCTGGTTTATGAGAAATTCTGCATTAAATTCTGTTAAATGGAACAGGAACAAACAAACCCATAGTAATTTCCACGAAAAAGAACAGAAAATTAAGGTCATACCAAAGGCTTAAGAGAATCAAAGTCTTTGATTCTGGTTTCAACTTTTTAAAATATCTGTTTAATAAATGTACACATATAAAGGAATTAAAAGCCATAAACTGAAACAGAAACTATAAATCTTCTTTTTTAGAAATGACATGCTGGAGCACTGTGGTCTTCCTTGGGTGGTTAATTTCTCTGTGCTCCAGGTTTCTCTTATTGCAACCTTTTGCCTTGTTGGTCTATGATACCTCAGGTGGGCCAAGCCCAGATTTTTCCCCCAGCATGGTGTTCATACTGTGCCTGTTGAACAGGGCAGCACAGAGCAATGACTGCTGTTTTGGGAGGTAATTCCTCAAGCAGCACTCACCACTGTGGAAGATCAAGCAGCCAGGAGAGGAGGTGACCTTGTCCCAGGGACCTGCCCCAAAGAATATATCTTCCTGCAGGATCTTGTCAGGGTGGAGTCTCTCCTGCAGACACAGCAGGGAGAAAAGGGAAGGAGAAAAGGAAGAGTAGGGCTGGTGAAGGCCTGGATATGGTTCCACTTACTGTTCCTTTGGGCAGAGGATCGCAGGTGCTGTGCAGACACCCTGCCCCTGCAATGGAATGGAAAGGGAATTTCTCCTCGTCAGCACTGAGGGAAAGCCCTGGGGCTAGCAGATGCTCTAACCTTGCCTTGGTGGGATTCTGATAAGTGTGATTCTGTGTTTGTCTGAACACAGAGAGGTGGAATGCCTTCCCCAAATGTGCAGCTAATGACTACTAGAGCTAGGGTAAAAACCTTTCCCTTCAATTTCCAGTCTGAAGGAACAAAACCAATTTTCTCCTGTTAGAGTCCGTGGCAGTGTCTGCGGTGTGCCGCTCTGCCGGTCACATTCCCTGTGCTGATGGACATTACTGGACAGCTCACACAAAGCCAATCAAAGGTGTCTGGGGGGCTTGCTTTGCCTTGGCTGCAGTGCCAGCAGGATGCTGACATGTTGCTGACTGTCTGCAGTCCTGCAAAGTAAGCTTTTTGGGAGAAAGGCTGCCAAAGCTTTACAGAAAAGCATCTTAAACCTCAGGTGCTGCAGCAGGCAGGCAGGGCAGCGCTGTGCTCTGTGCGTGTGTGCTGGGGGTAACACCAGTGTGAAGCAAACCTCTTCTGAGCGAATTGGTGCCAGAGGGGACATGCACAGCATCCCCAGGCAGCCTCAGCGAGACACCCGACTGATTAGATATTGAGGTCAGGCGCTGAGATACCAAGGTCGTGCCATGTCCTGCTTTCCTCATCCAGCTGGGCCCCGATAAAAGAGCAGCTGGTAAGACCACCAATCAGATAAGGTGGCAATTTTCAACAGTCTCAAATTATTGTTGCAGCCAGGGAGGTCCAGATAAGATCAGTCAGATGCTGGAATGATTTAGCAATTCCTGGTTTCTCCCCCACCCCCTTTTTCTTTTTTCCTATTCTTTCTGAAGACAGTCAGTCTTGTGAATGTAAACACAGGGAGAACTCGCAGAGCCCCTCACCATCCCCAGAACAAAATGTGAGGGTTGATTTATGGGATGGATTACTTGGAAATGGTAATTCTTTGTTCTTTATGATGTTTTGTTGGAAGGTGCAGTACCCTCCATTCAAAGCAGCAGGATTGCACTGAAGTTTTTACAAAACAGGTGAGAGAAGGGGGGTGGTGGTACGTACAGCAGCTCCTCTAACACAGCAGTTAATAAGACACCAGCACATTAATCATGTGACAGATATTGAATCTAACAGGACAAGGCAATAGTTTTTAAAAACAGCCAGTTAAGCTACTACCTGGTAGAAAAAGGCTGACTGAATGGCACAGGTTTTATGCCACTATTTGCAATTAAAGTTATTTTTTATCCCTTCCTCTTTTCTTTTTTTCTCCTGTTTGAAAGTCTTAAAATGCCTTTTTGGACCTGTAAGAAAATAAGAGATAAACCATTCAGGGCTGTAACAGAGGGCTGCACAGTCGTTTCCCCCTCAACCTGCTGTGCCCTGGGCTATACCCCGGTGTTTGCCCAGGACCCTGCTGTGGTCCCTCCCCTGAGCTGTACTGCCAGGGCTCAACTTGTGTGAAAGACTCCTGAGGGTCATGGCACAGAAGAGAGACCCTGGTGCTGTGATACAGCCAGGACAGAGTGCTGATTAAAAGAGACTTGATTATCAACTGCAGCCTAGAGGTGTGGTTCCCTTCTTTCATGTGGCTGTCCAGGCAGCTTCATCCTAGCAGACCACGCACACCTTGGCCTCTTTTATGACCTCCTGCCTGACTGGAAGTGGCAAAGGTGGGGAAGAACTGGGATAATTTTGGTGCACAGCTACAGATGAGCCCATACCTCCTTGGTGTCCTTTACTTAAAGGACCTTCAGTCTCTTTAATCCTGTGGTTACTGATGTTATAGTGAAAGTTATTTTTCATCGCTGAACACCAGTTGTTATCAGAAACACTATAAAACAAAGGAAGAAAACATTACTAAATGGACCATTCACATGATTTTTTAGGCTTTCAGCATGTGCACATGCCCTTCATTTTGAGCCTTGGTCAAACTGCTTGCCATGACAAGTTGGGAGCACTGGTCAAGACCAAAGAAGACAGAGTAGTCGTAAATAGAACCATAAATTTGTCAAGGTTGGAAAAGACCTTTGAGATCATCTAGTCCAACTGTCAACCCAGCACTGCCACCCTGTTCATGATTAAGCTCCATCACTTCCCTTGGCAGGCTGACTAGGTAAAGTTTTGTCTTGCTCCCCATATGACAAATACAGATTTCCAGGGACATGCCTCTTGGCCACCACCATATGATGAAACGGGCCCTTAAAGTAGGATGCAAACAGATGTCACCACTGTAAATGAATCATAAGAATTGCCTTCCCAGAGGACATCTCATGTCCATCTTGCTCATTAATCAGTCCCTGACAGTGATCAAAGCCTGATGTTACAAGGGAAGATAAAAAAGTAATTGTAAAAAACAGAGACAAAAATGCAACTTGCTTCAAGCCAGTGCTATGGGAAAATAATGTTCTTTTGACTCTGGACTAATCATTAGCAAATGCCAAGCAGCAAAAGGTGAATAGGTGGTTGTGCTTCTGAGAATCATAAAATGGAGTTTCATGGTCAGTGTTGGCTGTAGCTACAGTCAGTACAGCTTCCAGGGGTGGCTGTGTTTGTAAGATGAAGTCCATAAATTTTGGGGGCAGATAATTCAGGTAAGACACTTGACTTGCCTGAGAATCATCAGTTCCAGGAAGGCTTGGGAGGAGCTTCCTTTATTTCACTGAATACAATAACTGGTGCAACTCATTACAGCTTTTTGTGGCTGATGTGGGGGAATTTTACTTCACTGGACTCAAGGAAACCACAGTGTTTCTCAAAAGCTGAACACCTGACCCACAGTTTTCAGATGTGGTTTAGTTTTGTTTTGCCTTTTAAAGGTTGCAGATTGCATTTAGAGGTGTTTGTGTTTGGTTTTATAGTCTTAAGAAGACATTTGACAGTAGCAGCGCTGAATAATGCCTGCATGGATTTCCTGATGTTGATCCGATTAATCCTTTTTCTGTTTCTTTTTTTAACATAATTTTTGAGCTAAGAGTTGAGCTGAGACTAGGAAAGATGTTCATAGGAAATAATTTCTCTAGCAAGTTCTGATGTATTTTTCTGAAAAATAACTTTAAATTTATCTCATGGTTTCCCAGCTGTTTTCTCTCTGCAATTTCTCTCCACGTCATAGATCAGAATAAACTGCAGATTACAAGGTAACCGAGGGAGATGCCTGAGCTAGTTCTAACTGAGTGGGAGTTTGAAATAAGGCTGCTGCAGACATATTTCTTCTGGTATCTAAGCCAGTTTAGAGCGGCTGGTTATCTCCACACTGCTGTCTCGAATGTAGATATATGTTTCCAATCCTTAGTCAATTAACAGAATATATTGACAAACAGTCTCACACTTTAATATTTGTTTCTCAGTGAAAAATCCTTCCCTAAGTACATTATGGTGTAATTTCACTTGTAGCTGACTAAATACAAATATAACTCATGCAGTCGTGTTTGCCACCCACCTCTGTCTCTACAGAGCTCAGTGTGCAAATCCAGGGACACACCAGTTCACAAGAGCAGTGTGGTTGGCTGAAGCTGCTGCTAACAGGGACATGGCCAAAGGAAAACCTTTGCCCCACTGAACTCACTGGCAAAACTCTTGTTGACTATTTTTGGGACCAAAATATGTACTGCAGCAAACACTCAGCACATAAAGAACAAGAATGCCTTTTTCCTCTCACAGAAGCCACTGAACTTGGCAGCTGGACTGTCACTTTGAGCATCAGTGCTAAACAAATCACCTCCCTATGTTATCCTCTCACTCTAGAGGAACACAGGTCTTTTTTCACTGTGTTGTGCTGGCATATGATATAATTACAAGCATTAAGGTAGGTTTTGTTTCTTTTCCTCCACACTTGGCACTTCGATTACATTTTCTTTAAGGCATTTGGGATTTTTTTCCCAACACAATACAGAAACACAGGGAAGCATGATGTTGCTTTATGGTTGCCAGAACACATAATTTGAAGATTTTAAGCCCACCTAACTCCCACCCATACAGTCTACATCTCATCTAGAATCCCTGTCTGCAGTCCAGCACTGACTTCCTAGGAGTCCTTTCCCTGCAGACACTTGCAAGTGTTAGATAATTTCCTAATTAGCCTGAATGCACTACGATGGCTCTGTTTTAGTTGCATATCCACTCTTGGAAGCAGATGCTATGGGGCAACAAGCTCATTCTGTGAGCCAGAGTTGTGGTGCAGTGAAAGCAGAGATGGAGAGGCAGCTCTCTTCCACCTCCTTCCCCAGGGCTGTCTGGGAATCTTCCTGAAGGACCATGCTGTGACACCAGGCAGGGAGGCAGAGCCCACTGCTTCAGGGCTGAACCCAAAAGGCCAGCAGGCACATCCTAGCTCCTGCTCCTTCAGTCTCTTCTCTTTTGAAGAGGAATATTTGTGGCTTAAACTTCAGGAATAGAGTCCTCTATGGTCAGTGGAGACTGAATGGGTGATTAAGTTGTATGGATAGATCACCCTCACCTGTGAATTATTTGTACTTGCTAGAAAATGTAGGAGTCATCTGACATCAGAAACCTAAAATTTTTGGAGGCAGCACCTAAACAGGACATTCAGGGTAGATGGATTGCGTTCCGCTTTTGGTTAGTAGGCTGACAAATAGTCTATAAAGAAATAATATTAACAACAATAATAGATAATAGTAATAATAGAATAAAAATTAGAGAAGAAAAAGAGAAAATTAAATCTTTTAGCAACAAAAGACACTTCGTCTTTTGTCATTCTCAACCCTTTGAAAATGCCTCAAACTTTCTTTCAGTAATTGCTATGCAAACATTTTTGATGTCTGTGCAAAAACATCTGGAAGCTTACAGTAGCATCTGGACATAAATATTAAAAGATCAACAAAAACATGATGTGAATTAGCCATGTGGAGAGCCATAAAAACCACAACCACGAAACCCTGCTCCACGTCTTTGGCTGCAAAAGCGGGTGCTTTCTCACTTGGTTTTAACGTGTTTATGAACTGACATTCAAAAAGTGAGTGGTCATGACTAATGATTTGGTTTCCTTTCATTTTGACCACTCTTAATTATACTAGAAATCCCCTTGCCCCTAATTTAATAGGAAATAGGATAGGAAATGTTCCTCATTCCTTCTCCAGGCCCTCTGCTAAATTTTTGGTGTTCTATATGAAAGTTTTGATTCAGTTTGTGAAATGTGTGCTTGCAAGGCTCCTTCTCCTGCAGGACACAGTCTGGACTCCCACTGATTTCCTTCTGCGGTGGGCAGAGCTACCTGAGAGTGGTTGCTGGGGGCAGTCACTGATCTGTGTCACAAGAACACTTGTTTTAGGGTACTCAGCTCTCACTCTAACATGCCCACTGGTGAGACGTGCTCTGACGATGAGAAAGGTGACTCTAAGGTCCATCTCACACAGGGCAGCTGAAGGAAAAGAAAAACCTCCATGCAGCTCTTGCAAAGTCAAAAAGCAAGCCAAAGTGTCAATTCCACGGTTACTTTTCAGCTTATGGAGTCTAGTCTCACAGCTTTTGAACCCCTCAGGTTGGCAGCATTGCGAGTCACTTTTTCAAAAGTGGCAAGGACATGAAGGCACACAAACCTCTTTGCTTTTTAATGAGTCTGCGGTGCAGATAATCAAAGGTTTTAGGACCTGACAGGAGTCAAGCACATACATGGATTTGATAACTCAGGTCTTATTACCTTGATTTTCTCTTGGTAAAAACATCTATAATCGCTTTTTGCCCCCAACGGCGAATACTTGAAAGATTGAGCAATGCTAGTACAATAGAAGTCCTTTAAATTTTCCAAAGAGAACTGGAAAATGCCCAGTTCAGTGATGTGGATCAGCTAAGCAATGCTGTTTCTTTTAGGTGCCACCACTTGTTCTTATCTCATCTTTTTCACATTCTTGCTGTTTTCTTCCTGTTCTTTAGCTTTGTTTGGTCATTCATTGCAGGCTTCAGTGCTATTCACCTCATTCTCAGGAGAGTGTTCAGCTACAGGTCATATATATTCTGCTACCCAATCTGGACTGCTTATGGAGTGGACTTGCTTTTAAATGGTACTTCCATTTCTTAATTGTTTGTAGGCGTGTGTAATATTTCACGATGGAAACAGAAATGCTGTAACTGGCTGTTGCCCTCTCCAGTTGCTAACCCACTGGGATGTTCTGGATAGGACCAACTGCAAGGTGAACAAATTGCTCTAAAACCCTCTAAAGAACAGAAACACACAGATGTTTGTATTTGATTTCTGCCCTAATATTTAGTGAGGACTCTATAATTTAAATAAAAGGGCTCATTTTTCCCCAATTTAATCTCCTTTAAACAGTGTGGGAGTTATAAACATTATAATAATGTTACCACTTTCATATTTAAAAATATGCCCTCTAAGCATTTACATTCAAGATTTGTTTTTCTTCAGATGTGTAAATAACGCATAGCAATTTGCATCTCATGCATAAATCTTTCTCCTGTTGAATGCAAATTAAAAAATAAAAATAATCTGGCCCCCAACCCCTTTCATTTGCTTCTTTTTCCCACCTCCTCATATTTACAGCAAGTTAGCTGGCTAATTCTTCCAATGAGAATTTTAAGAGTTTATGTGTGTTTAAAAAATTATCTGACTGGAGTTTTCTTCCACTGAGTAAAAAGAAGCCTAGAGCTGATTAATAGTGTTTCCTTTTCCAGTCCTAATGAATGTTTTCCAGGTTTTATGCATCCCAGATGAATCTATTTTAAATGGTGTGTGTCTGTTTGCGTGCATGAATGTTGCTCTTTCTTGGGATTTATCCCAAATGAGTTTAGCTTCTCTGTACCTTGTAGGACAATATCGATGCTGGCTTAATCAATTTCAATTTGCTGTTAAACCAGAAACGAAGCATTTATCAGGATGAGCCAGGACAGGCTGAATGGACTTTTCGTGTTGCCGAGGTCTTTTTGTGAAATCTGCTCCATGAGGTTTCTGGAGCTCAGAATTTACAAGAAGCTCTTCTCTGACTTGCACTTGCCACCTAGTCTGGATACACCCTGAGGGTGGTTTTACTCTACATGTTTCCTGCACTGGCAGTGTGTGTGCCTACTGATGAGTATCATGGGGCTCAACCCACTAAAAATAACTTCTCTAGAGAGTCTTGCTGCCTTCGTAAAAATGCGACCAAAATATCTCATTGAATCATCTTCCTCAGCTCAGGCGGGCTCTATTTCTGCCTGCAGGGCCCCTCCTGCCTCCCCGGCCGCTTCTCCCCGAGCGCGGAGCGGCCCGGCCGGCAGCCGTGCGGGCTGCCAACAGCAGCAGCGGGAGCGCCCTGGTGGGTGCGAGCCTCCTGCTGGCACTGCGAGCCCCGGCCCCGCCCGATGGGGGTGCGGGCTGCTGCAAACCCCCGGCTCCTGCAGGCAGGCGCTGCTGTGGTGAGCGGCTCTGAGCGCCGTGGCAAGCAGTGGGTGAGCATTGCTTCCGCGGCTGCCTGATCACAGCCATGCTAATTTTAAAGTGGTGAGGAAGCGCAGGGAGGTGATAGCAGGATGGTCCCAGCTGTTCGTCCCAAGGACGTGAGTGGTACTTTTATCCGAGAGCAAAGGCAGGAACTCCCATTTCACTGCACAGGCTGGGAGAGTGGGGAGAAGAGAGAAAAACCTTCCCTAGATTCCTGTTTCACTTCAGAAAAGTGTTTTCAAAGACTCATCCTCTCTTCCCCTCCTGCAGGTTATATTTAGTTTTAAGCTCTCCTGATAGCTCCTTACCATTTCCACTGCAATTAATCAGAGCAGGGTTGATTATGCTTTTGTCTCTGATTGTGTAAATGAGTATCCTTCTGTCTAAAATGAGGAGACCTTTGTTGCCTGGGTATCCTGCTTTCCATCCCATTCCATCCCATGCCATCCCATCTCGCCAGCATGGCCAGGCAGCCAGGCATTCCTGGACTCACCTGGCAGGTGTTGCTGCTGTGTTGAAATTGTGCCAAGGAGGACTGAGGCAAAGCACTAAGCAAGCTTCATGGCTTTGGTGAGAGGAGCTGTCAGATGGATGAAGTCACCATTTTAGGGGGCCTGTTAACCCACTTTCATGCTGTGGTGCAAGGGGGAGATGAGAGGGGCTAGAGGGCTCTGGCCCACTTGCTCTGCAGCACAGCCAAGCTCATCACTTCAAGAACACTTCTTCAAAATCCACTTGAATGGGGTAGTGCTCACACAATATGAACTGAGAAGAAAAAGTAGGTTTGGACAGAAAAAAATCATTGTAAAGAAAGCAGCTCCAGGTCCCAGTAGTCTCTTCTAACAGCCCACAGGCTGCTTCCATCCCTGTTTCACACAAAACATCATAAGGGCTCTGGCCCTCACCATGGGCCTGTCTGGTCACCTTGAGGCAGCCAGGCTGTCCTTGAGATCACTGGTCACATTGGGACAGCATGAGCACAGGAAGAGCAGTGAGGATGTGTGACACCTTCCGTGGGTTTGGAGAGGTTAATTTAAAGAACAAACTGTAATTGTAGGAGTCCCCAGCACCACAGACATTAGTGGCTTTGCTGGTCATTCAGCATTAGCTGAATGAATAGCTGAATGAATGAATTTTCCTTGCTATCTCACAGCCCATGACCCTGGCCAGATGATATCTTTTGTTTAGAGTAAGGTGTGCCTGCAAATCAAAAAGCTCTTAAACGCATGTATTTAAACTCAGCACTCCTATGGAAGTGGATGTTTCTCAGGTTTGTTGTCTCAGGTGCAGAAGGGTTAAAATTATTTGCCCAAACACTTAAGATGCAGTGCTGAGCAGGCAACGAGATGGAGGAGTTGCAGTCCTTCAGGGACCACTCCAAACACTTGTCCATAATCCCTTATTTTCAGTTAGCAGCAAACGATAATTTGTAACATTGCCTCTTAGGAAAGCAACTGCTCTCCAAACCAACCCAGGTCAGAAATCTTCCAGTTACACTAGCTAAAACTGCAGGAAGTGTTTCTGAAGGACAGACACACTGTGCATCTTTTTCTTCCCCCTGCCTAAACACTGGGCTGTGTGTTTCTGTTCTAGTCTTAAAAGAGGGCTGATGAATTGCAACTCCAATTCAGCTTGCAGGGTGTAACATTTGATTTTGCTGTATCTGTGGTTAGCAGATCACATTCTTACTACACCCTTACTTGTCAAACAACAGCTCTGTAGGCAGAGATCAAAGCAGCTGGAGAGAACACGTTTCCTACGCTCATACAGGAGCAGATGAGAGGTAACATGATCTTGACCTCTGAAAGTCAGGGACAGCTCTGAGAGTGGGTGACTTGAGCCAAGACTTCTGTTGATCATATAACAACAACAAATTCTGAAGCCATAACACAGACATGGATTAACTCTTTGTAGGGAGTTGTATTTTTGGGGGTCCTAACCCCTTTAAAGCTAGAATTAACTGGATAAATGTATCCTGTATTGTTTGTAATTTTAAGTATTTTTTACTATATATATATATGAAAAAAGCAAGATGATTCTTAGTAGATTGCATTGCTAAATTTTTGGGTGGAGAAGAAGCAACTCCTTGAGTGAATTACATCTTCAGATGATGTCACAAAGACTATCTCTGCAGGGTTTTATTGCTCCCTAAGTAATGTGCCGTCTGCCCTTTCCCAGGAAGGTTTTATACCATCAACAAACAGCAGGGGAGTGAAAAATATCATCTGTAGGACATAGTAAACTTACACAAGTAAATGTGGCTATAAACTATAAGTAAGTTAGTACATTTACAGATGTTCATTCCAGTCCAGATGCAGCTACTGTATCTCCAAGGTCTCACATAGTACAGAAGCTGCTTTGCCATGTTGAATGGAGAATTGATAAAGGCACACGATGCTGTTGTTGCCATCCTTTTTTTTCCCCAGCTGCTAAATTACATTAAAAAGCACTAAATAAGCACTCAATATTTTCCTTATATAAATTTATCATGTAGCACTTATTGCAGTTAATCTCAGTGTGGGTACGTGACTGTAAATGGGAGGTGTCAATCAATGTAATTAGAAGAGAAAAGATGTGCCTGAAAAACAACCTCTGCATTACAATATTGTCCCCACTATAAACACCCTACCACATGGTGTGTCCCTTCTTAGTTACACAGTGTAAGTTCTGTGTTGATTCAGGCTTGAATTACACAGTAAATCTTGTTTGTGAATTTATAGACTGTCCCTTTGAAGGCAGAATTCTGCCAGCCTATTTATTTAAAGTCTTTTTTCACTGTAGCAGCATGCTTTGGAGATCTAATATCTTATACGCAAAATCCCTGAGTGGCAGCAGCTCTGCAAGCTCATGGTACTTATAATAAATTACATATTATCAATAAAATGTTGCAAGACATGCCATAGATCTTATTAACATAACTTTAAATTATGGGTACAAGTTTGACCTATCTACTGATGGATTAGAAGCAAAGCTTAGATTGTTAAACAGAATTAAAAGGCTCAGGGCATCATTAAACAAACTGTTTCAAGTAAAATGTCTGTACTTC
This sequence comes from Daphoenositta chrysoptera, assembly GCA_013397915.1. NCBI lineage: Eukaryota > Metazoa > Chordata > Aves > Passeriformes > Daphoenositta > Daphoenositta chrysoptera. The sequence continues at coordinate 805,225 of VZRO01003776.1, forward strand.
ACCATAAAAAGTCAAAGCATACCTGAAAAGCTAGCTGTCCCCAAGGCAACTTAATACAGTTTAAATAAATCCATAAATAGCTTTCAAGTATTTTTTAAAAATTACTTTTAATTTTTTTTTAAACCCATTGCCCTCGTATTAATTATGATCCAAATTTCTCCCAGAAACTTTGGCTGCCCTAAAACATTTTGATCTGTTTCTCTCTGAATCCCCCAAAGCAAACCAGAGGAAATAAGCTCTGAACTGACAGGAGATCTAGACAGCACCCAAACCTTTGGTATCAGTGACACATAGATTGCCTGCCTGTTGTGTCCCATTTCTCAGCTGAGATTCATTATGTCAAGACTGGGGAGTGCAGTGACAATGAGGCTCCAAACAGAGATTTACAAGCGACTCCTCAGACATGCAGGAGTCTCTGCTGGCAGATCCAGCTGAAGACTTGGGACGTTAGGTCACAAATGACTCTTCTGCAAATTTTCAGAGACATTTCTAGGGTTTGTTCGTTTGTGCTTGGTTAGGCAGCTTGACTAATTTTAATTTATGGAGTGGCTTTTAGCATTTTAACTGTGGATTCTTTTCCCCATCTTTTTCTGGTTTTGTGTTAGTACTTTGGCAACAGGGAAAAAATTAAGGAAAGTCATTTAAGTGGCTTAACTGAAGTTACGTAGGAGAACAAGGATAGGGCCACAAACATCTCAGAGATGTCCTGTTTCATAACCCTCCTCTTATATCCTGGAAATATTCCTTTTTTTCTGAGTGTCATTAGGATTGACCTTCCATAGCAGGATAAATAAGGCTTCTTTCCTCCATACTTTAATTGTTTAAAACACTGAATTTTATTTCTAGGATGTAAACTTCAGTGTTGGGGGTGTAGTGGGGTGAGCTTAGTCTAGTAAAGATGGGATCTGGAAGGCAAGAAGCCCAGAAATTACTGCCTTTTAAAAAAATTTTTTCTATAATATAATTCCTGGATCAAGTACAAAACCATGACTGAGAGAGAGAGAGAGAGAGCTTTTCCTGCGACTTGAGAGGGAGTGGAGAGAGACATTTAAAAGAAACGTGTCCAGCTGATGAGTAAGCTGGCATGCACCACTGAGTCGTTAGTAATGTTTATTCTATTAGAGTGGACAGTCTTTTACCGTTGATAAAAAAACTAACTCAGCCCATTACACATTAAATTAAGAGAACATACACATACCCCATAAACACAACTCTCTCTCCCTGAGCACTCATCAGTAATAGTGACCTTTTGGGTAGGAGGTGGAAGGTGATAGCCTAAATACTTTTGTGTTAATTATTACTCCTCTGGGCTCAGGAAAATCCTAAAATTTTAACAACTTTGCTGTGCCTGAAGTCCCTTGAGACCTGACATTGGCAACAACAAAAGAACACATATATTTGGACAAGAGTGCTATAAGTAATTCTGCTGCTCTGTGTTTGTTTTGATTTAGGTTTTTTTATTTGTTTTGTAATCTCTCCTAGAGTGATAAAAAAAGCTTTATTTGACAAGTTAAAAAAAGGTAATTTTCACTCCTATTTATTCAGTCTCATATGCTGAATAAATAAAGGCACAAATAAGAGCGGGTTGAGCTCTGCAGTGGACTTCCCTGCCTCTTTCAGTTAACCTTAAAGTTCACTGTGCTGAAAACTAATAGCATTTAGTTGTCAAGAAGCCAGAATAATGACATTTTGTGCCATTATTCTAATGCATTTTTCACTGTGCATTTTCTTTAATTATTTCCATGAGTAATATCATTATGCATTCATGCCAATACAATTCTGATAATTAATTTACATGATGGCAATTTCTTAATGATTTTGATGTCAAAGTTAATAGCAACATCTGATAGTTGATCTGTTTGAGCTGACATAAATTTAACTTTTAACGTATTGATGCCAAAACCATCAGCAGCATCAAATTACATTGCAGAAAAATAAACATCCACAGGGTAAAATCCTGAGTAGAAAAGTCTTGATCCTTACCCGAGGTTTATAGGTTCAAAATAAAACCAAGGCCCCTAGACACTATGCATGTCAGATTTTTACTTCATCTTGCTTTACTTATTTGTTTACACCATTAATGGTATTGATGCCTCATATTTAAGAGATCAAATTATATGCTATCATATGAAAGATGTTGTACTCTTGCCTCCAGCTTGGTGCATATATACCATATATTAAAATTTAAAAAATGCATTAATTAAGCTTTTATCATTCTGGTTCTTTAAACATAAAGTCTAAACTGCTCTGTAGGGAGGGAATTTAGGACTGGTGTCGGAACTGAAATTTGTGTCTTGGTTTGTGATTTCAGTTTGCACCATGTGGTAATAAAATCAGCAAAATAGACTTTATATGGAGGCAAATATTGTTAATGTCAATAAAACAAGAAACAGAACAATGCAAAATAATACTTGAGATCAATAATTTTAGTACATTTTTACTATATGGAAGTAATGCATAGATAAAGAGATAATTGTATGTGTTACTATATATATGTATCTATCTTTTTTATATTGACTCATGTAAGTATTACAAGACAATTAACATAAAAGAAACCCACACCCTTCAAGTCTTTGTCCAGGATATTTGAAGATCTCTTTACAAGTCTATAGGTATTTTTATTCACTAGTTAAATATTTTAGTACACCTTAGTATTGAAAAAATGTATGTGAAACAAATTATGATAGCCATAAAATGGTGATGGTTGTTTTCCCTTTATTTTTTTAATGAAAAGCAAAGCTTCATTTCATGACACAGTCACTAACATAATATTTATTTCCCCCTCTTTCAGCCTGTTAAATGTATAGATGAAATGTTAAAAACCATTAGAAATAAAATTGATCCTGCCATATATCTCAGCCTTTTCCCAAACTGGCTTTTTGTCAATGATATCCACCAAGGGAGTGCACATTTCATTTTATATGGTGAGGAGATAATTATACAGCCTCAATTAGACCTTTCATTGCTGGAGTATAAAGCGCTGCCCGTGCAGACCCAGATCATTTGCCTCTGAAATGCACTAGCTTTCCTTCTTCAGACTCAAAAAGCAAGGTGTCTGTCCTTACCTGCTGAACAAGAAGCTATGTCTGGTTGTTTTTAGCCTGTTCTTAAATTGTCTTCACAAAAATGAGGACACATACTTGCATGGAGCCAGCCCCCAAGACTCAGGCATGTCAGTGTCCATTTTCTGTGTCCATCCTGTGGAGATGAACACTGTTCCACCCAGAGGTGAAGTTTGTTGAATGATTTTAAGTCCCAGTGGTGATGCCAAAGGTGCAAACGACAGCAGTAGCTGAATTCCTCACATATATTTCTGGGGAGCTGTTCTTTGGAAGAAGCCTGTGGGATGAGAGGGACTTTGGTCAGAATTTTGAGCTTTCTGTGCAGTGTACCATGAGTGCACGTGGTCAGCTACACACCTCCAAGTTCTTGTAAATGTAGTGCTGTGGTGGAGTACACAAGAAGAACACGGATTGGAGGAGATATCTGGGAGCCCTTGAGCTTCAAACACCCTTGGTTGGGACACACACATCTTCCACACATTTAGAGTCTACCTAGGCCTTTTGCTCTTAAAAGAGCATTGGTTTGAGGTAGATACTAGTCATACCAGTAAGGACAGTGAGAGAGAAGACTGAAACAGAGTCCGATGAATGGAGTGGGAAATTTTTTTGGTATGCAGGTTTTCTCAAATGCTTTTCCTGCTCACACATTTGTCTGTGATGAAGATCTGGAATGCTTTCCTCTAACAAAACAATTTAATTNTTTTACTTTAATAATAAATTTAAAAAATAATAACATTTTATATTATGGAGACTGAGAAGGGAGTGGAATACTAACTGACTGTCCTTTTTCCTTGGTCTGCAGAAGGTATGGGTTTTAGCTGCTCAAGTTTCCTTTGGAAATAGGTTAGTCAAGAACACATCTTGGATTTAAGAATAGCTGCTCAATGAGAGAGAGCAGTGTAAATGTTATCTTTATTCTAGGTGAGTAGAAAATCTCTGAAAAGCATTTCTGAGGAGTGTTAGCTTTGTGAGTTGATTGTTGGAAGGTGTAAGAAATATGACTGCGATTGTGGTTTGCACACTGAGAGTCTCTCCCCCACAACCCAAATGGCTTTCTTGTGTGTGGCATTTCAGAAACCCCTTTTTTCTGCCTCCAAGCATGTGGAATGCCTGTGCAGAAAGTATTTTTTTTTTTGTGCAGGGCTTGTCATGAGTTGGACACAACCTGTTTGGAATGCAATGTAGGAGTTTGAAAGGGAGGTTTTAAAAATTCAGAGCTTGCCTGAGGACTGTGAGCATTACTAATGAAAATGTGTTTGAGTTTAATGTTGAAACTAAATGTCCCATAGAACAGAATGAAATTAACTTCTTCCCTCCCCAAAATGCATGCTGAAGTTTCCATAGCCTTAAATCTGGCCCAGATAACTTAGCCTCTGAGTCAAAAACTGCTCCTTATTCCTCACATAAACACCCACACCCAGGCATCTCGTATCATCTTCCATTTCTTCAGTCCGCCAATTATTTGCCACACCCCGTTATTGTGGGCTGTCTTAAATTAGCTCCTCAGTGACTCAAACATTTATTAACTGCTCAGGAACCAGGAGTTCATCATGTTAAGAAGCTCCGGGGCCTGAAATGTTGCCATGGAAGTCGTTTAGGAGACTGATGGTGGTCAGTGATGAATCACGGCAGAGGCAGCAGGGGTGTCACCTGGGAACAGGGCTGTGTCTCCCAAAGCAGGGGACGCTCTCATCCCCTCCACCACAGAGACATGGGGTGCTCTGCAGGTGGTGGGATCTTGTAGCAGTGTTCTTTTGAGTCATGAGCCTGAGGGAGATGGCAGCAGTTATTCCCCCCTCACTTTCTTTAGTGAGGTGTGAGCGCAGAGGTGTGATTCTGGATATGATCTAAGTGCCTCGGCCCTTAGAGCACAGCCCTTTCTGCAGGCGCTGTAATTAGTCAGAAGGCAGCCTAGCTACCAAGTACAATGCTCATTGTTTCTCTCCTTGATACAATGCTCGTAGTTTCTCTCCTTGACAGCTAGCTCAGGCTGGTTATTAACACACAAAAAAAAGCTTTCACTTTGAAAGTAATGTTGTTCCCTCCATCCTCCACCACTACATTTCCTTTGCAAAAACCCTGCTGAGTCACATTACGCTGTGGCTAAGGTGGTGGGGCCTCTTTAAGGTGCCATTTTGACACACGGGTTCAGAAGTCTCAGACTGGACCAAGACCAGAAAGCAAGCAGTGGGGGTGGAGGAAGCCTCTCAGATCCCGTGGCACGGGCTGCTGTACAGTGAGCTGGGAGAAAGCTCTGTGGGAGAAGCTCCACAGCATGGTGCACGACGACTTTTTAACAAGAGGGAAGTTATGTCCTCTGTTCCGTGTTGCAGTGGGATTGATTACAGAGTCCTGTAACTGTCTGGATGTCTTAAGTCTGCAGACCACAAAGAGCTTTGACTGTAACTGGACAGTCACTAATGTCCATTTACTGCACTTTGTCATCCGAATCTTTCAGTCATACAGTTTACTACTAATTGTACCAAGCAATGTGTTTTTAATACAATGGGTATTTACAATCTGTAATAGTTACATATAAAGGCTTAAAAAATAGACTGTCTGACTACTAAATCATATGATTTTACAAGAGCTTGTGTATATTTTTACATCCACTTTAGACTTACACACATAGAGTATTTCCAATTGTTTACATATGTTAGAATCTCTTGCATTTAAATAGCTCATTATGCAAATATTTACAAAATACATGGATATTTATTTTTACTGTACCCTCTATTCAATCACTGAGCTAAGATTTAATGTCTAAACATTGTCTGCAGAGTCGCATGTGCAGTAATGTATTATGAGTAATTATGTACTATATACAATTATACAGCAAAAATAACAGATTCAAAAAATATTAGCATTGCAAAGGCAAGCACTCAGATTTATGGGGCGTCAGAGGTAAGGTGCAATGCTGTTTCAACCCCCAGTTATGCACGTGTGCCTTGTACCATGGCCTTCACTAGCCCTGCTCCAGCTGTGCCCCAGCTGCCTCCAGCCGCGATGGGTGCGCGTGTCCCACGCTGCGTCACAGGCCAAGGCTCTGACCAAGGCTCCAGCCAAGACTTGGGATCAGACCAAGGCAAATTTATAACGTTTCCCAGGCAAGGACTTTTTCCTGGATTTGGTCACCTAAGCAACTGACCTGGCTCAGCGAGCATGTTTCTGATTTTCCCACTCCAGGAGCAAGAGCTTGCAGCAAGAGAACGCCCTGCACTAATTCACCTCTCTGGCTGGAGCCATACACCAAGCAGGACTAATTTTGCATTTGAGACATTTGAAAGAGCACTGTGTTCTCATATAATCAAAGACTGAGTCTGCAGTACATTGTGTTGAAAGGTTTTCCTGACCAGAATATCTTTCACCAGGAAATGCTTCTTTGTCGGAATTGAAATACTTCATAGGAACATTTTGTTTGTGATGATATTTTTGACAGAAAAAAATGTGAGCAATTCAAAATCTGAAGAAAGTTTTTCTCACTGCTGGTTGTTTCAATGTAGGCCTCATTTCATTTCTTTTGGTTTCAGAGCATATATTATTTAAATTTACTATTCATGAGTTAAATATTATCAAATCCCCTGCACAATGTCCTTGAAAAATTTCAATCCTGTTAATTCTGACATTGACCAGTTTGATTATTAGAAGACTTCAGTAAGTTTGGGGTTTTAAAATTGCGTGTTTATTGGACCTTGTGAATGTACAGTGCTTTCCTGTATTTTAGGAAAACAAGCAAATTCCAGAAATTTAATTTCAGCAGAATTTATAAGTGCTATGAGGATAACATCCAACCTAAAATAAAACAAAAAAAACCCAAAAAACAACTGTTTCAGTGGATAAAGTTCACCCAAGTTATAAGCAGCCAAAATAAATCTAAAGATTATTGAGTGATCTCAATAATAGATGTCAACCTTTGTTTCATCTATTACACTGCAAACAATTTGTCCTTGGAAGTTACTCTGAAAACACTAACTGTATATCATTTTTTAAATAATACCATTTACAGAGAATTTGTAGCACAAAGAGAAGATATTTGAAGCCAGTTTTTTTGGTGTTAGCTGAATCAGTGTGAATCAGTGATGAATATGATTTATACAATTGCCTACAGTTAAAATTTCCTAAAGCTAATTTATAGCAATATGCATCCTGCATATTGATAATGTCCTAATAAAAAACAGACTAAATAGAAGTTATCTTAAACTGAAGACAGGTCGGACTACAGTAATATCATTTGGATAAAGATTTCTCAGGATGATTCAATGAATCTGATCCCAAATCTTTAAGTTCCAGTTCACAAAACATTTTGTAACTTCCTGGGTATTTATATTAATTGACATGAGTCTCACTACATTCTGATTATGGAAAAAGGTAAAGCAAAACAGTGATGAAGGAGACTCTCATGTAGACAAGTATCAGGAAATATTAAGAGTTTTATTGAAAAGCAATGCTTTCATAGCATTTCCTACTAAATAAACAGTGCTTGGCTAGTGTCTGACATAATGGATTGGGGTTCTTCATTTCTCAGTTGCTCTCTTTGGAGACATTTGGAAATAGGAGTGCTCACAGCAGGCGTGCTTAGAAGTGTAGCATGGGTAGGAAGAAATCCACCTCCATACAGCACCCTGTAAAAAGGACTTGTTTGGCTGTAGGCTTGCTTGCTTTTTCTGTCAGACATTACTTGGTTGGGTAAAACAGATCACCCTGGTTTTCCACAGACCCTTAGCCTGAGGTGGCCACAACCCCTTCCAGGCTTTTTTACATTTAATTTTCTACTAGCCATTTTTGGGGGATCTTAATAGAGAAATCAGCTTCTGATCTTCCAGGGACAGATTTTTGAACAACTTTCCTACAGACATATTGAGAGGCAAGAAAGCCAAGGAGGATTATGAAGTGGATCTCAGTGTGTTTATGAAAGGGATTATAGAGCAAGTTTTCCTGCAGCAGCAGCCAACTGTGGTTGGTGGCTCAGGAGTTTCTTTTGTTTGCTGAACCAGACTTGTCCAAACTCAAAAGGACTAGTGGCTTCTCAAAAGCTTCAGCTCCTTTCTGGAGGCCAGCAAAAGCTATCTTAGGCACAGGTTCCTGCTGATAAAATCCAGGGCCAGAACTCAGACCAGTAAGTCTTCACTGAAATGTCACTGGAGTCCTGTCCCTTCTGCTGGCTTCCTTCTCTTCCTACTCCCCTCTCTGTCTCACAGAGTGGTCTTGGGAGAGCCAAACAATGTACACATCACATTTTCTCATCTAAAACAATGGGAGAAACATTGCATAAACCACTCTAATGAACCAACGATGCTTGATTAAAATATGGTAGATGTGCCAATCATTACTGCAGTAAGACTGCGCCATAGAGTCCACTGCTTGGAAGGCACCAACCCAAGCAATTCTACAGTCTCAGCTTGCTCTGCTCTAAACTTCAGACTCTCATTCTGTTCCCCTGACCCCTCCTCCATCACTGGAGATTATTCCATCACACCAGCTCTGTTTCAGGTGGAAAGCAGAATGGCTTTAAACAAAAAGAGAAAAAGGAAGGCAAAAAGCCAGACACACCTATGCATTTCACATGTGACTTCCACCCACCTCCTGCCATATAGCTACAAAAATGTTGAGTTTATTTATATATAAATAAATACACTTTTTCATCACTGCAACTTGTAAATAGGAAATGAAGTCACAATCCTCGAAATTATAATGGCAGGCACACAAAGACACAGTTGCTGGCACGGAATTCAATTAACAGATAGCAATCACCCTTGGGTGACTGTGTGAGGTGGAAATATACAGGCATGCTAATAAGTAATATCTTAAAGCCAAGGCGTTTATCAGCCAGGAGCCAGGCATGGGCATAAGTGTGGGCAGACAGCACTGCTCTGGGATATTTAATAAAACCTGCTCTCTTCACTTGAGGATTTGTGTTTAATCATTTGGTAACATTTTAGAAACATCTAGCCTGGGAAGCTTCTCAAATGGAACTGCTTAGGTCAGAAAACGTAGGGAGTTATTTACTGATACTAAAATAGCCAAAGGAACAGAGTGGATTCTAGGTAATATTAACAGAATGCTTTGTTGCCATCTTTTTGACCTTTTGAGTTTCTGGGGTATGCCTGCTACGTGAATCACAGCCTTATCTGGGGAAACATGCAGGAGGTGTTCATTAATACTGGGAAAGCGAATGATTGAACTGCTGTTTGAAATAAAATTTTAACTCTTTTTTGCTTGGTTGAAAGCCTAAAGCTAAAATAGTTTTCTTCTAGGCTCCTTGAACTTCAATTTGCATTGCATTTTGGCCTTTCAAAGGCTTCAGGCAGGCCAAGGTTTGTCATCTACTGAAAGATGTTAAATTTAAACTTTTTCGTCAGGGCTCTCTTTGTGCCACAGCAGTCGGGTGAACTCACAGGGCTGTTTCGCATGGTTAAATACCACTGCTTGGAGGAAAGGCAAATCCAGTAGCAAAGTCATGAGTTTCTTTAAAGAAAGGCAGTTCACCTTAGGGAGACATTTGTTAGGAACTTCATACAGAAGAAATGTAAGGGATGGTGTTAGTACATTCTTGGGTAACTCTCCAGGGTTAAAGGATTCATCAAATGAAGGTGGTTTGGAGGAGGACACAGGAGGCCAGCCTAGCGATGGGACATGCATATGTCAGCCATTATCAAGGAAGGCTGGAGGCTGTTGGCTGTGAAGCAGAGGGTGTTGCTGATAGACGATGATCTCACTGCTCTTGGTTCCGCCTCAGACCTGGTAATGCAGCCATACCTTTTGTGGCCATTGGCTCTGCCCCTGCAACTGGGCTGGTGACAGCAGAAAGTCTGCAGTGCCTTCACTCCTTCCCTGAGAGAGGAGCACCCTCTGAGCACGCTGCCTCAGCAGCCTGCAGTGTCCCTCTCGCTGCTGTGGCTGCCTGCTTTGCTGTCTTTGGAACATTTCTGATGCCCATGCAGACTCTGGTGGCCACCAATATTTGTGTAGCAGCTGAAGCGGTGGGGTGATTGTCCAGTTTGCAGAGTCTTACCCATTTTGCTTTGTCAGAGGAACCGTCAATAGGTGGGCTGAAACAAATGTTAGAGATGGGCAGCGACATGCTGCAAGCACCCTCTAACAGGTGCTCTCAGTACCTGTTCCCTCTTCCCCTGGGGATTCACCTGACCTACAAATAAGTGGCCAGAGCCTCTGCCAGCCATTTTCCACACTTCTGGCATGAAGCCCAGCCTGGGCTCTGCTCAGGAAGCTGTAAAGTGGCTCTGAATAGCTGCTGTGAAGCTGTCCCTGTGCTGCTCCTGTCACAAAGAGTTTTCAGTGCCCGCCTTACTAATGGATGGGTTTCTCCTATACAGAGTGCCAAACAATGCAGTGATACATTTGGGTTTTATTAGTGTGAGTTTAGCGTGGCCGCATTATTCATAATGGAAACAGCACAAGAGAACTGCACTGTTCCTCCCAAACGCCAGACCATAAATCCTGTGAGCCACGCAGCACCGTCGAATGGTGTGTTTTCACCACTTATTTAGCAAGAAAGCTATTTGTAGTCCCTCTGTATGTAAACCCAAGCTGTCTTAATACTGCAAGCCCAAACTGTGTTGGAGGAGGTAATAGCAACAGAAAAGCAGCAACCAGTACATTTTGGAAAACTCAGTCATAACTCTACGATACCAGGGCTCAGCCCCGCTGCCAAGTGAGAGGGGAGGACGTGCTGTGGATGGGTGCTCAGCCCTTGCCCATCTCCGGGCTGTGACAGTGGAGTGCTGCTTTTGCTTGGGGACTGAACGTGGATCTGCTCTGCTGAGGAGTGTGCGTTTGTGGGGGACCCGGGGAGACTTTGTGCTGCTGCTGGCTTGGTTTGCTTTTACAGAGAGCAGCCAAGGCAGCGGGGTGTGTGAGCTACGGCCGGTGCAGGTGCATTAATGGCCTGAGTGTGGGTAAGCCGGTCAGGAATCCAAGACAATTGTAATTTACTGTGATGATGACACATCACCTGCCTAACATAAATCAGGCTTTCAGGTGTCAGGAAGCAGTTCAAACTGTATGCTGATTTGCTGTTCTGCGTTCCTTGGGAGACTGTCCTAGAGGGAGTCAGCCTGGGCTCACGATGGGAGCAAGCAGTGGCTTGGGAGGAGCTGGGCTGAAAACACTGCCTCCCTTCCTGTAGGAACTGTGTGACCGCGAGAGGGGTGAAGCTGACTTTTGTGTGCTTCTGCATTCGAGCTAGTGACCCAGAAATGAAGGGCAGCAGAAGTCATTGCCAGCCTTTTCAACTACTGTCTCTTGCAAAACTCCTGTCGCCCTGCTTCCAGTCAGCCTTCCCCAAGCCTGGAAGCTGGGCAGTGGCAGCCCCCAGCACCTGTGGCCTAAGCACTGTTTCTGTGATGCTGCACAGCACTCATCGAGGGAAATGTTCAATAGCAGATTCGTGAACATTCTAGATGTGAGTATTAGTTGAATCAGATGCCATGGCTCAGGGAAATTGCTGAGCAGGTTCTTGTTACTTTTGCAGGAAATATTGCCTGAACTTGTGGAGACACCTCTCCTTCTCTCCTCCTTCTTTCTCTCCTGCATCCATACCCTCTCTGGTACGGCCATTAAAGCAATTCACCCTGGGCTGAGAGAGGAATCTGATTTCCTAAGCCTCACCTATGAAGCAAGCTCTCTGCACTCCTCCAGCTACTTTGTTCACTGTTGGTATTAGCACTGGAAATGCTGACAGCAGCTACTAAAGGTTAAATGTGTTTGTAGAAAATCAATAGTGTGGTGCCCCGTTCTCCCTCTCCCCTCAACTTCTCAGGGGCAAAATGGCCCCTGGATATATGAAGTTCACATTTCTTCATTTCAGAACACATGCATTTATGCAAGAGGCTTAAAGGATATCTTTTATGATCCTGGTACAGCGACACTTCTCTTAATTCAGTGCTTGGAAGAGTGACAGAGGCTTCTGCAAGTGTTGGTTATTATGCAGGGCATGTGTTTTAAAACGTTAAGTACCTTGATTGTCTCTCACATAGCTAGTGCTGTCAGCAGTTTGCACAGTGCTTTTATGTGCCTTTTTCCTCCCTGAGACACCTGTGTTAAGTTCAGAACTGATTCTGCTTCTGAAGCAATTTATTAAACATCTTCAGTGCACTGCTTCTGTGAAGAGGTCAATTTGTTCTTTCTGCCTAGAGATGCAAAACTCTGGGCTTCAGTTGGTAAATGCAAGTATGAGGTGAATTTCTTGCTGTTGAACTAAAGCTTTCCTTCAATCTACTCTCTCTAGTGATCCCTTCCTTTAACTTAGGAATTTATTATTCATGAAATGTGGCGACATGCTCCTGTACCAGTCTAGGCCAGGTGCAGCTGGGTAGCCTGGCACGCACACACTCCACTCTTCACCCTCTTCTGGAGGACACATTTTCCAGATGAATGAAAGCATCTGTTTCTTTCTCTTGTGTTCCTTTGTCTTGCTTGCAAGGTGCCAGTGTGGTGGTGGTGGGTTGGCACACATTCATGTGATGGGGTTCCTGGAGCACAAGCAGCCTGGAGCTGGTCCCTGGAGCTGGTATTTTTGCTTTCTCATGCACAGGCTCCTGGATACATCTGAGGAGCCTCTGGCTCTTGGTTGTGTCTGAGGTGACCTCCCTGGAGGTTAAAAAACGGGACTCTGGGAAGGAGTCAAAACCCGATTTTGTAATGTTTTTAACTTGTCTTACTGCTTGAAGACAGCCTTCAGGGAGGTGTTATCTATAAATCCTCACCCTCACAGCTCCAAATGCCTCTATGCATCCTTGTTTGTGGGTGGGCTTTTTATTTTTTATTTTTGCTTTGGTTTTAATCTGGATATTTCTGTTATGTAAATTGACCTGGATCACATCTGCACATATTAGATACAATAGGTTTAATATAAAATACAAATTTTATGTGTGATGAGCTGGACCCAAATTAAAATTTACTCTACAAGGGTTCTACATAAACTTTTGTTTTCCTCTCCTTTTTTTCCCCACCCATAATTCTTATCATTGTTCTGGGATCACTTTTATTTTGCCATTGCAGCTAGGAATATGGCTCACTGTGTTTGGCTAGCCCACCAGTTCTGGAGGGAGAACATTTGCTGAAATAGAAATTGGTAGGTATTCCTAAAGTTATCCCTAGGACCTTGGTCAATCTTTAATGAGTAGACCTGAGACAGCAAATCGTGAATTAGAGGGTACTATTTCCATTGGAACATCAAATGTATTAAACTGTCATCCCAAGACAAGTATGGACATACAAAGTTGATATTTCCCCTGAACAGTGAATATTTTGGTAAAATTCTCATGTTACTTATTACAGAAGTTAGAGCTTTTTGGCAAGATTTGTATTTAATGTGATTTAATATTGTTTTATGGACTGTATTTTGCATACAATGTGGTTTCTTTCAAAGCTTTTTTTTTTTTTTGTGGGGAGGGGGTTCTGGTTTTTTTCTTACTTTCTTTTAAAATTTTTTATTTTTAGACAAAGACTGTGAATTTAAGAAGCAAAACTGATTACAAAAAGTACCTGGAGAGCATAAATCAGTGGGAATTTGAGAAGTAATAGACTCTCAGAACTAGAGATAGAGTAGCATTTTCCTTCTTTCTTTTATCATAGAAAGGGTCTGCAGAGGTATGTACTTGAATTGCTAGAAGTGTCCAGTTCTCAAGGATGCTGACCAATTTGTTATTCTTAGTTTTGATTTAAATGAAATATTTTCAGCATGTGGTTCATTTCCAAACAAATCAAACCAAAAAAATCCTGAACTGTAAGTGATGCTTCACATTTCCTGTTGGAAAAGATTTCAGAAGCTCATAAAATGTCTCCAGCCTTTACAATATATCACGTCATATTAATTTATGGTAGTCAATGAACAGTCAGAAAAGGTGGAGGAGAGAGATGGAAAGCCTATAGTATTTACTTTTTTTCAGAACTGTATATCATAGGGCTTTCTTTTTTTTTTTTTTCCTTTACACAAAACTCAGGCACAGCATCTCTTCTTCCTTGCTTCAGGAAAAAAAGAAAAGAAAGGAAAAAAGGGAAAAAATCTACATATTTGTATTATATTATGTTCTCCAAGTAGCAAATTCCCTCTGCCAGCTATCTGTGGGTGTGCAGCCCTTCCTCAGGAACATGCTGTATCTTCTGAGTTCCTGTGTTTGTGGTATCACAGTGCTTTTGCTCTGCAGAGCCATGAATGGGGCCATTATGAGGGGCCGCCAGATAATTAAGATTCTGAGAGGGGTAGGCTGCTAAAAGCGTGTTTAGTGAGGAAATTACAAGGCCAATAAAAAAATGTCTTTGCGAGTTCCGATTGTATTCTTTCCTTCTGTTGGTCTAATTTTTCAAGGTCTGGCTGGATTATGATGAGGTTTTCTTTCATCCTTTTTTTTTTCTCTTTACAACGGGAGCTGAGGCTGGAATCTAAGTCCAAGTTAATGAAGCAGCCTCAAAGTTGAAGAGGAAGAGAATAAGCCGCAGCTCTGAGGCACAGACCATTGGAGATTCCTCTTTCAAACCCTGCCTTTGCCACTCACTCGAGTTATTTGATTTGGGAACAAGATAAGAATTCACAATATCTGATTTGTAAAAATAACCTGGAGGAAGGAAAACCAGAAATAATAATTTCAGATTTAATTTTCATCTCCCAGTTTCCTAAAAGTCTTCCTTACCTCTAATAGCATTAAGAAAATACAAAGTACAGATTTTGGGGAAGCTGTGTACTGACTGACAAACGCATGTCCAAATAGCCCACAGTTCAGCACTTCTTTATCTGTCAATACTCCGTGACCAGGAAAGGTTTGGAGCATAATTCTCTTCCAGTAATTCATCTTCTCCCTTTCTCTCTCTCTCTCTTTTTTTTTCTTCCTAGTAAGAAATAGACCTGGAAATTCATTGCTGATTTCCCAGGAGTGTTATTCATGCCAGTTTATTTATGTATTTATTATTCAAGTGCAAACTATTGCAGTTCCTTGTGGTAAACTGCAAATCAAACTGATGGAGGCAGAGGGCTGGCTGTCACGCCAGTGCTGTAGAGCCGAGTGCCGATGCTGTGGCTGCTACTGCCCCTCAGGGATGAGGTGTGAGGAACAATTCAGCCTCCTTGGTGCTCAGGTCTGCCCCTGCCTTGGCAAGAGCTGGAAGAGGACAGTAGCCAGCATCCTTAAACAAGGCAAGTGTCTGCTGTAAATGCCTGCCCATGGCAGCAGAGCAGCTCTGACCATTGGCTGCACAGGTGTTGTCTTCTTTCTTCAGTGCTGCTAACACATCACTGGCAGTGGTCAGGCTGACTCCTTCACACTCCCAAAGATAGGCTTACATTTGGATTGATTAAAGCCAGGGCGGTGTGTGTGGGAAGGGCCACTGTTCCATCCATCCACTGCATTCCTCTGGGGCCAGTGGTGCAGCCAGCAGTTTTGGTGCATCCCTTGATGGTGACCCTCTACAGCCAAGAAGGAGCAGGAGACAGATCCAGACACCTTGAGAAGGTTTGTAGGTGGATATGTGTCCAGCAGAAAACAGTGAGAGGGGAGACCATGTTTTCCCAACCCAGACACAGAGTAGGTATTGCTCATGGTGGCACTCTCTGAAAATGAGACATCACTGCCTCTTCACAGGTTTAGATGCACATGCTGTCTGTAGCCACACACATTTGTGATTGCACACATTTATGTGATTTTGAAATTGTTATTAGGATATCTTTTCAATAATTTTCTCCAGAATCTTGTTCTGCATGCCTTCACAAGGATTTAATTGTCTTCAGCAGGCCATTTAATACAACTGTGTTTTAGCATGTGAGCATAATAGTTTACTGTGTTAAAGTGTTGGAACTGCTACTAGGAGAAATCAATTTTAAGGCTGATAAGAAAGGAGCAACTTCAACTTGGAATGTGGTCAATTGTAAAAATAAAAGACGTCTCTAATGTAGCACTTGTTTCTAGGCTTCCTTCTTCCTATTCCTGACTTTTTCATGAGCATTTCTCATAACTTATTCACATCCATGTACACAGCCCTTTGTTACTGTGTGAAAAACCTACACAAAAGTGGTTCATTGATTACACAGAGGAAAAAGAGAAATTCCTGTCAAATGCTTAAAGAAATCAGATTAAAAGAGTTGTCATTTTACTTTATTGACTTAGTATTGTACCCTTCCATAACAAAGGATAAAAATGTGATTTTGAAATGGTTGTGTTCCTTTGCGTGGTATATTGATTTCCATATAGATATGCTGATTTACACTAGCAGAAGTCCTAATTGCTTATTCGAATGCCATCTTGCTATGTCATCGTGGTAGAGACACAATGTTCCTGTATTTTTCATGTGACCTTGTTTCATCTGCAAAGCTCAAATTTCATTGCCACTCTGGGAAAGGTTATTGGTGAGAAACGTTTGAGCCTTAAATGGATTCTTAAATTTGAATAGAACCCATTTTTTTATGTATTGAAAACCAGGCTTAGGTCCAAATACCTCTGAAACTTGAGAAGATTCAAACTTGGATCTAGACTGAATTGTGCAACTTAAGTCTCTTACAAATACATAGATAATTCTGTGTGCAAAGAGTGTAAATCCACATGTACATGTGTGTGTGCACATATATAGGTGCAACACATGTACGTTGATACATAACCACACATGTACATATCTTGCTTCAGTGTCATACTTAGTAATAATAAGTGACTTATATATCTTTGACCGGAATTCCATCAATGTTTACTCTGCTTCCTCAAAGAGAATTCAAAATTTTAAAAGTTTTTAAATGATTTCTTGAATAGCTGAAGTAATTGCCAATGAGAAAAAACCAAACCAAACCAAAACAAAGAAATTAATTTCATTCTTTCGGGAAATTTCTCTCATTGCCCATGAACTAGATTTTAGACATAAATGTAAGTAGGGTATTTTAAAATGTTTATTAGCTGCTTATCATTGTTCTATACTGAGGTCAAAATATATTTCAGTTGAGTAGGACCGTAATAAGAAGAAAACCTTCTTTGTGTGGCTAATGTAAGGTAAATAAATTTTGGAAGTGTGAAGCAGTGATTGGCAGGAGGAAGGAAAGGATGTTGTGTGGGATGGATGGCAAACCAGGGAATCAAAATGTGGAAATGAAGTAGACATAGAAACATTCTGGTTGTTTTGGAGAAAATCACTGTCTGACTTCTCGTTCTGCAGAAACAAAGACAGGGTGGCCTGGATCTGAATCCTTTTTTACCAGCAAATCCAGTCTCCAGGAGGGTTTGCATAACCCATTCCAGCTTTGGCTCATGTCTGTTCTGAATAAGCAGTTAAGCAGTTTGGGTATTTTTCAGTTCCCTGTGGGCTGGCAGAGGAAAGATATGCAGCACAGAGGGCTGAAGGAGATTATTTGTTTAACTTTTTCTGGCCTGTATGGATGCACCTCCCTGAAGGCAGCAGCGTTCAGCCACCCTCACTCCCAGTTCTGACTGGTGTACCAGGCAGAAGCTGCTGGTCCCACAGACAGGAGCTATTTGCTGTTAGGTGCTTCAAACACCTATTTACAGAGGTTTTACATAACTTAGGAGCATAATAGAGCTGTCTGCTAAAAACCCGGAGTGCCCTGAACCTGGTGCTGGTTCCAGCTTGGTGGGAGTGGCTCCAATGGACACAGGAAAAACAGAGAAAGCAGCCAAGTGTTATATGCCCCCCCAAACCCTTGTTTATAAGCTGGTGCTAAACCTCTGCTGTACTGCAGACTCTTCCTCTGAGAGTATCCAAATGTGTCGTTAGCACACAAAATCACAGGAGCCAAATTTCATCAGCAGGTTTGCGGCTGAAGCAGTTTTTAATGTGTGTAATTTTTTTCCATATGGATGTGACTTTAGAGCAGGACACAAGCTGTTAAAAGGGAGAAAATCAAACTTTGGCTTGATTTTGTCTCTCACCTGTGGACATATATAAGTTTAAAAAATAAAATTGACTGAGCTGCTGAGAAAGTACAAGGCTGGTGTTCATCAGTTTGCAGAAACAGATATTTGGTTAATGCTAGCATTCCAAAGACCTGGACAAGACTGCAGCCCTTTGGTGCAAAGTGCCCTGCAAATGCAAGGTATGAGACAGCTCCTGTCTCCAGGAATTTGCCTTTTGCTCAAAACCTGCAAGGAGGGAGGATATCCTGCCTGAGGCACTGCAAGCGGCTAACTGGAAAGCTGAAAGCAGAACCCAGTTCTCCAGCCCAGTGCCTTGCATGATGAGCTTCACTCTGGATTGGTTTCTGTTTTCCCACAGCAGTGCTCTGCTGCACTAATTGGGATTAGGTCCCCATTGCACTTAATGCTTCCTGAGCACAGAGGAGGAAGCAAACTCTGTCATGAAAAGCTCGACAGTTGTAGCTGCTTAATTGATGGGGTTATTTTAAATCCAGTCAGTTAAGTTGCTACGGTCACCCTTTATTATAGCCTAGGCAATTTTATTTCAAGTTAGCTTTAATCAATTAGGAATTGATTTTAGCTAAGTCAGTATAAGAACATCTGATCTGGTTTAACAAATTTGGTTTTAGAGAAGTGAAATGGGTGCAGATTCAGCATGAGCCCAAAGAAGGCTTGCTTTCTCTTTTTGCCTGCTAATGATCAGGTAGAGGATATCCTAGTAAAACCCCAGATCCTGCACAACCTCAGCAGCTCCTATCCCAACCTTAAGCCCTGTCAAAATGAAACACACAGAAAGGCAGATAATGATGGTTGCCTGAATGAAGGACTCTCTCCTCAGCAACTTGTGCACATGCACAAGCACATCCTCGTCCTGACTGCACTGGTCAGTGGAGGAGCTTTGGGAGCAGCAAGTGAGATGCAAGTTAAGAATTTGCTAACTCTGTCTGCCCAGGCTGCAGCCCCCCAGGCCACTGAGGCAGCAAACTATCTTGGTTTTCCACTTTGTGCTTTTAATGCTCTTGTTTTCTGTCAGTTTAGTGTTTTGAAGAGGTTTGCAAAGATGGCTGAGCTGAAGGTATGGCACAGAAAGTGGCTGGGAGCAGGTGGAGGTAGGAAGAGGAAGCAGCAACTCTGCTTCTTGGCAGAGGTGCGACACTATATTGTGAAAACGGAAATCCCAGGAGAACTGAGAATTACCAATGGATGATTTTGAGATGGGACAATTTCTAATGATATCTTGCCATCAGGGCTATGAAACATTTGCAAGGTTTTATGACCCTTTTGATGCTTTTTTTCTCCAAATGATTATTCTGATATTTCTACCATACTGTAAATCGAGACTATGTTTAAAAAAACCTGTCTTGGTCTCTTCATTCACTGCTGTTGTTTTTATCACGATTGTTATGAGTTCTCATATAGGAACTCTTTATCACTGAATGTTGGAATCTTTCATTTCTGTTCTTATAAATGGTAAGAATTAAGCTACTGCAGTCAAGGACCCACTATTTCTGGTACTATCAGAAGAAAAAAGCAGTATTTCTGCCTAGGATTTGTTTACTTTGTGCCAGAGCAGCTCCCATGCTTGACTTCTTCTGTAGGTACAAGTAGTGTTAATGAGGTGTTAATGTGTATGTAGGCGACGAAGACATAGATTTGCCTTTGATCAGACTGTGTTATTTCCTTTTTTTCTTCCCTATTTTTTTTTTCTAACCTCGAAAAGCTGTTTGCACTATGAAAGCCTTTTGACTTAACAGAAATTTCTCCAGGAGCTGAAAGAACTTCTGAAAACAATGTCTAGTGAAACTCCCACTGACTGCAGTGGGGTCAGTATTGTTCCTTTGATTACAACTGTTTGAAGAGCAAAAACATACTCCCAAGGGTTTGCCTACATGCAGTGTTTGTACTGCTTTAAATATAGGCTTGAAACTAGTATATTGAAAGCAGTATATAAACCCTAGTACAATGCAGTTGTGCTATTATCAGGAAGTTATGCTGATCTTGCTTGATCCCACAAATGCAGAGCAGATCACAGTGTTTCCCTATCTGTATTAGTATCATAACTTCAATTTTTTTTTTTTTAAATGCACCCCTAAGGAGCTAACTTGGCATAGAGACTGGGTGTGTTAGTTTCTTGGTTTATAATTATTAACATACAAGAAGAAATGAAAGCAAGGCATTTAAAGTGAGAAAGCTCCAGAAACTAGAAAAATTATGCTCTCATCTCATTGATGTGGGCTTCCTTATCCTGTCGCCTTTGTTATCTCTCTTACTCACTCCTGCTGACCTAAAGCAGCATCACCTCCTGTTTATCTGAGTCTCATGAATAAAACAATTGGTCGGGGTGTGTGTATGTGGCTTTCATAAAGCGAACACGTACAAAGTGAAGTTGAAAAGGTGTCCAGTTCAACGCTCACGTCTCCTTCCCCAGGCTCTCTGGGCATCCTCTTGGGACTCTGAGGCCTGGCACAATCCCATTTTCAAGTGGAAGACAGCGTGGGTTTCTGCATCTGTCTCTCTTGGGGCACGCTGTTTGCTGCAGCCCCGCCTTGTGAGAGGCCAGGGGCAGACCCTGCTGTCCCAGGTGCTGCAGAGCCCCGCCAGCAGCCAGGTCCTGCCCTCTGCCCCGCAGCCTGGGCCGCGGTGCTGGCCTGGCACACGCGGCAGAGGGAGACGAGGGGCTCACAGCGGGACACAGCGGCACAGCCGCGGCAGCCAGCGCTGGCACCGAGGCTGTGGAGGGCTGAACACGGGAGGTTTCCCAAGAAGTGAAGCTGAAATGGAAAGTGAAGTGAGAAAGAGAATCTGGGAAAGATGTATGCTCCAAGAAAACCGTGATGCAGGCTGGAGGATGCAGCCCACTAGCACAAATTGACAACCCAGTCAAAACTGTATAAAAAGCTCCAGGAGCAGCTGGAGGCTCCCAGTGATGATGGCTCTGTAGCTTTCCCTCCTGGCTCTCTACCTTTCCCTTCTGGCTGGAGTGTCATTCTCAATTCAGTTTTCTCCCACAGGCCACATGGCAGGAAGAGGAATCAGGCTTGAAACATGGAGAATTGATTTAAATCAGCCAAGCTGGGCTCCTGTTCCAAATCCTACGTTAGAGGATGTCTGTCTCTCCCTTGTAACTATAGAAAGCCCTGGTTTGATTATCCTTGCCAGACTTCAGTCAACCTTTGGAAGTGCTTCTCTCCCTGCTTTCTCCTAACTCACCCGAGAATGAGGTAGAGGGTGGGAGAGGTGGCTCATTGAATAAAGCTATGTCCAAGGGCTGTAAAGATGTAGAGCAGCTGGAGGACTGGGTCCCAGCCCCCTGGGTCCACCGGTTTCTGCCTCATCTGTGATGACTCCAGTTCTGCCTGTTTGTGTTTGGAAGAACACTCCAGCTCCTAAAAAGGAGAGGGAAAGTGTAAATATACTAGCAAAGAAGCAGCAGAGCAAACTATGCACCACTCTGTGTGTAACTCTTATTTATAAAATTTGTTACCTGAACCTAAGCAAGCCAGAGGTAAAACATGTGGCCCTGGAAGCATTTTCTGTTTCATACATAAGCAACAGCTTCTATTTCTTCCTCCCCCTCCTCAGTTTATATTTTGCTGTCCCAGCTGGAGTTTAATGTGCTTTGCAGTTTCCTCTATTTTTCTTTTTGATGGTGTTTTGATTTTTCCATAGTGAAGTCTCTGCCGACAAAAGGTGCCAGCCCATTTAACAGCTGCTGGGAGACAAGAGCTCAATGGATACAGACAGCGTGGCAGCGTCGGAGGCCAGACGAGACATCCTTTGGGCAGGCAAGCACCATGTGTCCTTGGCCTCTGTGTCCATCTACCCCTTCAGCTGGGCTGCTTAGAGCACATCATGGACAATGCTGATTTTTGGAACGGGAGCTTAGTGCTTTGGATGTGAAAACATGCTGTATGTTTTCACACCTGAAAGCTCTTCAAGGAGAGATCTGAGAACTTTGCTTTTATGCGCATACATTGAACTTTCTTTGACTGGCTTCACATGATTTTTTTTTTTTTTTAACCACATATGGTGATTGCTTCCAATGTGTGCTTATAGAAACTGGAGACATTTACATTCCTAGTTTAGGGAAGACTTGACAGATATTTGATTTGAGCTGGTTTGTTATTTCTAGTTCTGGCTTATTGCAACCACAGTGCCTACTGCTGTATCTCTATTGATTGCAGACAGACATCCTGAGGGATAACTCCGTCTTCCCTTTCATTTAAAAAGGAGGAAAAAAAGGCATGTCTCCAGCCCTACTAGTTTTGAAGACAGACACAAATACGTAACGCAGACTGTTTGATGAGACTGAAAGTCTGTCACTTCTAAAAAGTCATCATTATTCACCCAGACTTCTCTGTCCTTCTTTGAGCTACCCACAACACTAGTGAGCAAAACTTTGCAGTGAAGGCTGCAGAAAATAAGTACCTGCCATTTTTTGGGTTAAACTAGCGAGAAAGTGCTGAAGTGAAACTGTGAAGGACATCCAATCTGAATTCAAAACTCTGCCAACTCTAAAGCAAAATTGCACCTGACACCCCCTGCTCGCACTCCCTTTTTCCTGTCCAGCCAGGAAAACTCCATTTGAGCCCTGGGTTAGCAGGTTTGGGATAGTTTCCTTGAGCCTTGTTCAAAAAAGAAACAAGGAAATTTGGTTTATATTTGCATCTCTAGAGCACTAGAGTCCCAGTGAGTTTCTCTGGCAGCCCAGATGTTGTTGCTAGTAGAGAAAGGCCCTGACCATATCCCATTGTCTGAGTAGTGCAGAGGTGAAGGACAAGTATGATTATCTGCTGGCACTAAAGATCTTGCTTCTGTCATTATAGAAACTCAATCAAAGAGCCTGCTTCAGTTCTTCAGCATTGCATTCTCTTGCCTGACATACCTGGGCTGCTGCTCTGACTTTCCTTCAGGACACTGCAAGGTTTGACGCTTCTGAAAATGAAGGCAGCTTGTACAGGTAGAAGTGGGCCAGAGTAAAATCCTCGAGCATGGGTAACAGCAGCAGTGCTTCTGTAGCAGGACACTTGGCACAGGTGAGTAGCTCAGGAGTTTGCCTCTGGCCTCTGTTGCAGGTTGCCTAAGTGTTTGTGGGGGTCTCCGATGTATTGCCCCATGCCTCCTCATTTAAAGCCAGCATGGCCAAGTTGTCAAAATCTTTGAGGATTTCCACAAATGCAGGGCTCTGTCTCATAGGATGAGAAGACAGTGAGTCTTCACCTTTTTTTACCTCTTTCCTACAGCTCCTCCAGTGAAAATGAGGCTAGGAGAAATGGCAAACATCATACTCCAAGCCTTAAAAATTTGCGGTTGCCAAGGTACAAATCTTTTAAAGAAACATGCTTGCTCTATTTCATTTAATGAATTGATCTGATGGCTTGTGCTCCTGTGAAGCCACTGCCTCTCTCACTCATTTAGTTTTCCTTCCTCCTTCTAAGTCCCAGAATTTAGACCTTTCTCATCAAACTACCTGTCTGTTGGAAGGAGATCTCTGCTCATTCCTGCCAAATGAGAGAAAATCGAAGTCCGTGCTGAGCAGCAGTAAAAGAGCAATGTTGCTGCCTGGAATTGCATCAGGAGCTCCCTCCTTATTAGACCCTGTAAGTGCTACAGCAGTGAAACAAGTAGCTGAGCCTGTTCAAAAGCCTGTGAATTCTTTCTTGCATTAAGTTAATTAGTGAGAAATGAAACAAGAAGCTAGTGCATGAAAGAAAAGGATTAGGTATCTTGTATCTTAGTAGCTCAGTGGAATTGCAAGGAAAAGGGATCCGACTTGTCACTGATAAGAAATAAGTGTTTTATCCCTGATTCAATTTTGAGCAAAATTCAGTGTGTTTTACCTGTTGATGGACAGAGAACATTCAGCTGCTGAGGCAAATGTGATAACAGATAATCCAGGGAAATTTGTGTGACCAGTTAGTGCTTGAGCACAGTCCTGTCTGAACCACTTCCTACTGCCTGAGAAGCACCATCTAATTCCCTTCTGCTCTGACTCTAACTGGCTGATACAGGGAGTAGGAAACTCAAAAATGAACACACTCACTCCTCCCCAGCACTTAGCAGCACCAGGAAAATAAGGCAAACAGATGGGAGTCAATGTATCATCCAAATGAAATCCCACCCTTCATGAAAATGTGCCAGCTGAAGAGGAGACAGGATCCTTATTGGTGTCCTTTGCCATAGATAGCAAATGTGATTTTTTTGGCTCAAAGATAGCAGTGAGTGCTTAGCTTTTTTTCTTCCCTTGAGTGCCTGTCATCTTGGCCAGGTGGTCTTTGAAGCTTGGGACATGCAGAAGCATGAGACTTTCCAGAGAAAGCTCCAGATGCCCTTGGCAAACTTGTTTCTCCTAAATCCTGCTTTCCTGCTGTGTCTGTGGCTGGGGCTGAAATTTTCACACAAAAACTAGCAGGGTAGTTAAGAAAAAAATAAGAGGCTCTTGAGCTGTATTTTATGTGGAGAAGATGTATTCCATCTGGAGCTGGGGTGGCAGCTTTTCCTTGCCTTGCTGACAGACTTCATGTTGTCATGAACAAAACTTGCTTTTAATGGTATTAGGATCCCTTTCCCCTTCATGTGTTTCAATTGTGACATTTGGAAATATTACTCAGGAAGTCTCTCGCCATCTGGGCCTCCATCAGCCTCGACACCTGCACCACTGACGCACCCTTGTCTCTCTCAACAGTAAGCCCATCTCTTCCCCTGCAGCTGTCCCCCTCAGACTCTCTGCCTCAGTCTGTCAGCAGCTTCACCAACACAAACCAGCTTATGGATCCTGGCCAGTCCTTTCTCCAGCCTACAAATGTGACAGGAGGCTTCTCTATGTGCTCAGTTTCCATTACTTGGCATGAAGTGAGGAACGTTCCTGCAACATTTGAGGAGGTACAGACTTACCTGGAAGTCTCCCCACCTGCTCATAGGGAGCAAGACATCACTTAATCTTCAAAACTCACAAGACAAGTACTACTTCAGTCTGAGCTTTGAAGGGGGCAGCTCGGGGCTGCCTCTTTCCTTTCTCAGCTACAGTGCAGCCTCACTATGCCCATACAAAGGCTCTCACCCCCAGCTCCAGGATCAGCTCTGCTTTGCTGTGCCTCTCCATCAGCAGGAAGCAGCCTGTTGAACAGCCCTCTTCCTCTGCTTCATCCTCTGCGAGCTCAGGTGAGGGTGGCTAGGAGGAAGCTCTTCTGCCACCTCTGGAAGAGCTTTGCTGATCTCTTCTCAGGGATGATGGTGGAGGTGGGGTCACCTCACCAGGCAGAACTGAACACTCATGCACTGCTGCTAACCTGAACAGCCTGCTAGGACCTTCACTCACTGTGGTAGCTTCTTGGAGCTTCAAGAGCTTCAAGCTCTGAAGGGCTTGATCTTCGCTCCAAAATCAAGCTAGGGACTGGCAGGAAGTCTTTACTTGCTGTGCTCCTAGATCTGCACTCAGGGTCCCAAGCATGGTAAACTAAGAGACTAAAAGTGGGTAGGTGGGTATGTGCAATTTTAAGTTTTATACATACTCATAATTATATGTACTATACTTTATATTTATATACATATATAGTTACATACATACATATATAAAATATTTATGTATAGTTACTGAGGGGAACTATGAGTGTATCACTCAGAAACCATCCAAATTTAACACCACAGTATAAAGCTGGATCAGCTTTACTGAAGCCAATGGAACAATGAATCAGATTAATATGCCATTTTACTTGGGTAAAGAAGGATATTTACATGAAGTACAGCATTTCAAAATGGTCAAGGGTGCTTTTAACTCTGTGAAACGTTGTTTAAATATATGTGTAAAATTTCCTTTTTTAGCTGGTAGGACAGTTGCTAGAGAGTTTACCAGCATGAGTGTTCTTTTCCAAATTAATTTTACACTTTAATTAGAGTAAGTGCTGTACTGCTAGAAGACAGAGAGAATATGGAAAGAGTGTTAAGTTCATTCCAGTTCTAGGTTTCTCACATAGGTATCATATGTTGAAAGGGTGGACATACTATGGGAGTCCTAAGTACCGCTAGCAATTCCATCTAGCTAGTGAGTTTATGTAAAATCATTGACCTTGATCTGAGGATAGACCTCTTTAACACAATCAATACAGGTGCAATCAGATAAGAACATTCTACTGTTTTATTAAAGTGCATCTAATTCAAAACTCAATAACTCTCACAAATCCTTAATCAGAGAAGACATCCTGGGAGGTATTTAGGTGAGTGATCTTATAACTCCTGCTCTCTCCTTGTTAGGATGGCATTTTACAAATAGACATGTCTGTTTCCTCCTTACCCAGCCTGCCATAATTCTTTCACTATACAGTTGTGTTGATTATCATGCATTTATCAAGTATTTTTTGCCCTCATTTATTTAGAGAGACTGAGTCAAGTGACAGCTTCTGTTTAGCCCGTCCCCCTGCATCACTGTGGCCAAGCATACAAATGCAAATACGGCTCATTTGTTGGCATGCTGGGTCCTGTATTCTAGTTCTTGGCTTAGATGTGTTACACTATGGGAGGTGTAGTGTTAATGCATGCTCTCTAGCTCAGGGTGGCCGGGGATAATGAAAGAAAACAGTCCATGTGCAGCATTATGTGATAGTTTAGGCAGAATGAAAGACAAAGGCAATGACTGTACTTTTATAAATTATTTTAGATCAAAATGATGCATACCGAATAAGACGAAATAACTACATGGTAGAGAGCTCTGAGAGCACTGCTTACAGTGAGGTAATTATTATTCTTTCCAGGTGATCCTCAGCATGTTCCTCGATAATGCAAAACAAATTGTAATTTGGAGCAATTGAGCTGAAGGCAGATTTCCTTTTTAGTCATTTAAGTTCATATATGGCAGACTGAGGGGATCAGGTCTTTAGTCTAAGTGTGAATGGCTACACATGCTTAACTAGCCCCCTGGTTCCCTGCATTATACAAAACAGCACTTAGCCAGTCCATACAATAAAATAAGAAAAAAAAGTCAAATAGGTTTGTAACTATGTACAGCACAGAGAGGCTCATGAGACTGCAGCCCTGCAGCAGTCTCCTTAACATAGGTGTCCAGAGAAAAGAGAGGATGTCTGGATTGCAGCTCCTCACAGTCAGGAGTCTTCTGGTTGTGATTCTGATCCCTTTACTCCCTCAGACTTGATCCTAGTCATTTGGAACTTTCGGAATTTTTATATTATGAAAAATTACTGTGCAGACATTTTGGGTCTCCCTCAGCCGTCTTCCTCACTCTGTTTCTACCTCAGTTGTTTTAATCAAGATAGGACCTACAAAGGACAGAACTACCAAGTTCCAATTCCCCCACTCACAAACCCATCCTCATCTGTGCTTTCCAGGAGCAGAATTCTGTGTCTCCTATTCCAGGTGGGCCAATATCTCCTGTGGTAGAAACAGGATTTGAAAGGGATGCACTGAGCTAGTTGGTTGTGTTCTGCTCAAGTTCTGCTGTCTGGGAAAAACTCAGCTATCATCTTTCTCTAGAAGGGAATGTGGCCTGGGCCATCTTCTGCTCTAAGGAGACAGATTGAAGGGAAGAGTGGCGAACAACAGAGAGCCAGAGAGCTCCTGAAACTGGTTTGGTGATGTTACTACAGCTGAGGGCAGCAGAAGGAAAGAGTTGATCCTTCCTGCCCAGCCAACACAGTAGCAGTTGCCATCATAGAGGTTCTGGCCTTCCCTTCTGTTCACACCAAGAGCGAGAATTTCCAGGGCTCTGGTGTAAGCAAAGCAGGGCTTACAGTTACTTTGCTGTTTCTGGCTGCCTAACTCAGATGGCTTTCTGCCTGGCTTGTGCTCCATCCCTACAGTCTGCATTGTTCTCCAGGCCCAGAAGTGTGCTTGCTCCATGCAGTGGCGAGGACTCAGTGATTCCTGAGGCACTGCAATGCCTCTCAGATACAGCATGGTGCTGTGTGGGCTTAGCTTGGGTCCCGAGATCACCGAAGCATTAGTGCTGCACAACGCAAGACCTAGTCACTTTGTCATTAGCATCATCATCTTCTCCAAAATGCTGAGCTGATTTATCAGATTTCACATGACAAGTGGAATGAAAGTCCGGATAAAAGTGCTGTGTATTTGTGTTGTGTTTTTTTGGTGTTTTGATTGTTTGTTTATTTGTTTTAAATTACTGAGCTTTTGATTTAGCTTAAGTATCTCTTTAAAACACAATTTTGAAAGAAGAAGTGCTGGACAGTGGAATGGTTAAATGCAAAGGCATGCTAAGTATCTTGGCCTTTGCCACAAAAAGCATTGCTGATTCAAGACATTACATAAAAGCTTCTGCAGCACTGCAATCTCTCAGTTGTTACTCTAGCTAGTCTTTTCACTCTCCTTCTGCAAGGCAAAATAATACCCTCTTTTTACTTTTGTAATCATAATTTACATCATATAATCTCTGAAAGGTATTTCTTGTATGTTTCAGCTTTGATAAATGCAGCTCCCATCACCAGTGGAACAGAAATAAAATTAAAAATTATCTCTGCACACTTCTATGTGCTGGGCCTGCTGTTCAAAAGCAGCCTCATTTTGAAGAGCTTGGGGAGGCGGAGAAGTTGGTGTATGGATGTACACAACACTTTAGATGAAGAGTTATAAAGGAAAATGCTATTTCTTAATGCTAAAGGGAGAAACACCAGTGAAAGAAACTGAAAAACTGTCCAGATGCTGCATTATGTCCACAATGATATGTAACTATTCTGTATTAATGAAATAAAGCCATAGGCTCCAAGTAAGTTTGTGCTTTTTCCTGATGTGTTGTGCTCAGAAGGATTCCCACCCCCAATGGAAAATAAGGATACAAGAGATCTAATTAAAAACGGGAGTTTGAGAAGCACAACAAGGCTTTAAACTCTTCTTCTATTAATGGAATTTGCTGTGGTGCTAAAATAGTATTCCCCCCTGTCATTCTGACATGAAAAACATTAGTGAATATTTGATTTTATTGTGGAACAAATTATGGTAATAATGAGTCTTTGAGAGAAAAAAAATGTGCTCAAAATGGTAAAATCTCATTTAAAATATGCATGTGTAAAATAGAACAGATACACAAAATGTTGTCTGCTACTTCACCAAGAGACTGTTACTTTATGAGCTGCATGCCCTTTCAGCATAGTGCTCAACACTTACCATTTGCCTGTCTCAACCCCACTCTTACTGCAAACTCCTTCCTTTATACAATTTGGGCATTGGGAATGTATGAACTGTCAGCTTTCAGCTCCTACTCAGCAATCCAAAACTGCAAGGTCAGGTATCAGTGGGCAGAGAATCCTCCCTGTCTTTCCAGCTGATTCTCAGACATTATGGCATTAAAGACTGATCACTTCCAGTCAAAATATGAACAGCCAAGCAACCATTTATGCTGGATTTGTTAAAGTTATTAATTTCATTTCCACTTGCTTTTATAAGAATGACTGAACTCCAGGCAAGAAAGTAAGGAAGACACACCAGAGATGAATGGACCTAGCAGGATTATTTTTAATTTTTTTTTTTTTAGGTTATCAATACACCCATTGCTGAAGTGGGTACTGTCAAGAGAGATGTCTCCTGCTACCTTTTGCTTTTAATGTTGCACTGATTTTAGAAAAATTGATGAAAAACAGTTTCAGCTCACTTGAGGATGAGATGAAGAGTGACTAAGCTTCCAAAATCCAGCCCTGGCAAGGACACTCTCTATACCCTTGACCAAAAACCTCCCTTTGATTTCTTCATTGGTAAAATGAAAATAACACTGTGCTTGCAAGATTTATTAGCAGGAATATGTCAATGAAGATAGGAGGCACTTTGGTGCACACTGGGGCCAACAGGAAAATTTTTAGTCATTCCAGTAGGTCAGGTCATATTGTCAGTATGGGAAGTTGTAAAGTAAGTTTTCTTGTCCAAAGGAGACCGATGGATTACTTGGGACATTCTCTGGGAAGCAGAGAGCTTGTTGTCCTGTCACATCTTCTCAGTAGCAGTGACTTTCAAGGTTTCATGGGATGTTTCTGTAATGTGCTGAATTTATGTACTCAATTTATATGCTCTATACATTGTTTTTACCTTGGAACTTTTCTTCAGCAGACACTTCCCACTTTCCAGAATGTCTTGGCCCTTTTAGATGTCTGTAAGTATGACTTGAGGAAGGTGTGTGTGGCAAGGGTAGGGGCAGAGCTACTTTTTGCCCTCATAAATTCTTTGTCATAATTCCTCTGTGATGGCCTTTATCAGAGAATATCTCCAGAAAACTCCAGGGTGAATCTGGCTCAGACTTCGCAAATTTCTGTGTGCATCTTTAGCATTACAGATATTTTTCTTTTGCCGGTTATGAATGAAGATTCCCAGATTCCATGAAGACCATAGCTCAAAAAAAACCAAAAAAAAAAACAAAACAAAAAAAAACCACAAAAAAACCCACAGAGTTTTCATCAGCACAAGAGGATAATTTTGTTTTTCTGTCTTTTAAAATCAGAAGTATGTCTGTGTCTTCTATGGTTTGGGTGACATAATTGAACATGCATATAGACATTGCAGCAGGGATAAAATTTTCTTGCAGATGTTATTAAGGTGAATTTTACTTGATTTTGTGAGCCAGAGATTGTTCTCAATGTCACTAACTTAATGAAAAATAAATATGAGTGATGAATGTCAAATGAAAGATCTTTTTGTTATAGGTGGCTTGGCTTATTTTTATAAAAGCATCTAAAAAATAAAAATCAAGAAGGGTATAAGTATGCGCTCCTTTCCTCAGGATGCATCATATAAGCCCTTTGCACTCTGTAGTGATTAAATGAAAATGACTTGGGCCAGTGAAGATATGAAATGGATTTTTGTCACTGAGTAAGCCCATTTAAATGACTGTTTCACAGAGCCAGCAGCATGATGTTTAAACAGAGTTTGTTTTGGAGCACGGGTCACTCTGGGGCAGGTTTGCTCACATAAGCTACACACAAATGTAGACTAAAGAAAACAATAAATGTGAGCTGTCAGGAGATCTTATTAAGAATTTGCAGAGGATCTTACTCTTAAATAGGATGGAGAAACAAAATATCTCACAATCAAAGGCTTCACTATCTTCACGGTTAGCCATTGTCCCAGCCAAAAATGTAGGACACATTTAATATAATCTCACTGTATAATGTAATCAGACTGTCTGAGGGATATCTTATGCTACTCTGATAGTCAACAATCAAGTGTGGTCAAGGACAGTCAAATTGTTTTATTGCACATAACTTGGCAAAGGCTAAGGAAAAACGTGTATGAATTTAATGGCTCAAGGCTTTTATTACTTTCCCAATAGGTGATTTTTGAAATGTACTTCCTTGCCTTCATGTCAAACGCAAAGTGAAATGGATGGCCTTAAAAATCATAAGTTGGAGAGAAAAAGAGAAGAACAGCATTCCTCCGATGTGAGCCTGCAAATTGGTCTAAAGAGGACCTGAAGGCCCACAAAGAATGTCCTAGAAGACTCAGGAGAGCTCTAAAGGGTGACACTACAGAACACATGTCAATTCATGTTCAACAGACCTGCTTTTAGAGGATGGGCTCATGGAAATTTCAGTAACCACACAACTGAGGAAAGACTCCTGCTCTGCTGCTATAGGGGTACTATAGTTGTCCTGTCCACCTCATTTAACTTTCCTTTAATGGAGAGAAGTCCACAGGGAATGAATCAAGAAAACAAGGGATTTGCATGATTCATGTATGAGAACGAGCACAAATATTTGATTTGGGAGAGAAGTAAAAATTTGGGAAAATGCATTCCCATTCTGTAGAACTGATGTTTTTTTCCTAAATCATCATCAGATGGAGGATCCAAGAAGCAAGCCAGAATTAATTTTTTCCCTTTGATTACAAAGCCCAGGTTATAATGTCAGTAAAGTGAAACTTCAGTGAGTGCTTTAATCTTCATTACAATTCTGCTAGCACAATAGAAATAGAAATAGTGTTGATCCTAGATTTGGAAATAATTATACACTGACCAATATCTTGCACTTTCAAAGCATTTATAAATGTTCTCTTTCATGTATATCAGGTAGCCATACTGGTAGTAGCCAGAACAATTCTTTTGTCAACCCACAGCAGTGTCCCCGAGTATAGAGATTATTTTGTTGATTTGAGATGGTAAGGAGCATGACTAGCTGCAGTACAAATACCCAAAGTATGGTTTAAACAGGAGGTCATAGCTGGTGTGTTACAACAATAAGTGCTACACAGTCTGTCAACTGTGAACAACCCAAATTTGATTTTAATATCTGTCGCAAAAAGGCACAGCTCTGGTGCTCAGCCTGAGACAAGATTTGCCATTGAGTCAGCATTGGTCAAAAAGGCGGAGCACTTCCAGTTAGAGCATGACCTGCAGAAACAACCCAGCTTTTCCAAAGACAGTTTGGTCTTTGACCAAACCGTGTGCATCTTGTAAAACTTGACAGGATCATGCTGAAGAGGCTTTAATGCAGGATTTTGTGGAAGTGACCATTGACTTCAGAATATTCAGACACGTGAGGTAGGTTGGCTGACTTCTGTCAGGAGGTTTGTCCTGGGGGCACTGCTGGAGATATTTCTTCTAGTGGGAACAGACAGGAACATTGAAGATTAATTTGTAGTCCAGTTTTTTTTTTTTTTTTTCCTAGATTATCTCTGACTTTTATCATGAGCTTGACATCTTTCATATGGTCTTCATAAATTTATACCACACAGTTAAAGATCTTTGAGGAGTTCAAGTTTAAAGTAGGATTGAAATACTTTAAAGGACTTCATAATGACACACTGGAAGCACAGCAAATCCCTTGATAGCCTAAATGGATGGAAACATTCTAGAGTACAAATGAGTTAGAGATTAATTCATGGCACCTTGTACAGGCTTGGGGAATTCTATGTATTGGAAATAATTCCGCAGCACAAGCTATCTGCTGGACAGTAGAAATGTCCTCTCAGCCTCTCCTCTCTCCCCAGAATGAGTGTTTAGGGGAAGGAATCTTTCTTCCTTCACTCTCCTCCCCATTACAGCCTTTTTATTGTCAAAGAGGTTGAAGAAGTTGAAGGACATTCCTCTGTGTACTGGAAGTTATGGAAAATGTGTCATAATAAGAATTCAAAACCCAGGAAAAAGACTGGTTCACATTTTAAAGACTGTAGACTAAAACAGCCAAATGCAGCTGGCCATAGAAAGAGGGTTCAGGATTACAGATCTGCTGGGACCAAAATGACCAAAATGCCCCATTGTAGTTAGAGCCAGGAAAGCTTGCTATATCCTTAGATGACCACTGAAATTAAATCAGGACTTGGAAGCAGGTTTGCATCTTTTTTTTGAAACAACTATTTGTAGTAAACAGGATATTTTTAGAATCAAAAAGAACCTCTATAAGGTGTCATTGCTGGAGAATCTTCAAGTGTCCTCCACTCTCCTTTTCATTTCTAACAGACAGGACAGCAGGACTGGGGATTCAGGGATCATTCAGATGCCTCCTCTTCCTCCAAACAATTAGCAAAAGCTGAAACTGGTATTTCCCCTAGAGAATAATCTTTTTATTTATGTATTTTTTATTATTTCTGTGGAAGAAATAGATCTTACGTTTCCCAGTACTTCCTTTGATTGAACCAAATACATCCTCTTGCAGAGGCTCCAGGCTGAGAAAGTCCATGTATTGCTGAGTTTTTGGCACATTGTGATGGGTTCACTTTTGTGGTGGGCTAGCTTCGGCAAACACCTAAATTTCCATCCAGCTGCTGACTCATAACCCCTCTAAGTGGGGCATGGGGAGAAAATAGGATGAGAAAGCTCATTGGTCAACATAAAGACAGGGAGATTGCTCACCAGTTACTGTTGTAGACAATACAAACTTGACTGGGAGAAAGTTAATTTAATTTATTGCCAATTAGAATAGAATCTGGCAGTAAGACCCAAAGAAATACAAAGGTATATCCTCCTGTGGGGCACGGGGAGAAAATAGGATGAGAAAGCTCATTGGTCAACATAAAGACAGAGAGATTGCTCACCAATTACTGTAGGCAATACAAACTTGACTTGGCGAGAGTTAATTTAATTTATTGCCAATTAGAATAGAATCTGGCAGTAAGACCCAACGAAATACAAAGATATATCCTCCCATCCCCTTCCCTTCTCTCCTCTCCCCTCCCTTCTCCTCTCCAGACTCCTGTACATGCTCCCCAGGTGGTGCAGGGGCAGGGGGGCACTTATGGTCAGAACGCAGAGATTTAGTGATTTCTCTCTCCTGCTCTTTTCCTCTCACCCTTCCCCTGTGCTCTGATGTGGACTCTCCTTACAGTCTGCAGTCCCTCAGGAAATACCTAGTGCTTCCTGGGCTCTCCATGGGTTGCAGTTCCTTCAGGTGGACCTGCTCCTCCTCTGACCTTGCTGTTCCCTCTGCTGTTTCTCACTGCTTTTAGTTCTCCTCTCTCTCTGTGTTACCTCCTCACAGAGGCACCCCCTGAGGGGCTCGGTCCGTGTCCTGCAGTGGGTCTGGTGGAGCCAGCTGGAGTTGGCTGTGTCTGCCAGGGGCAGCTCCATCAACTCAGACTCACCCCTGGAGTCCTGCCTCTGCCAACAACTTGCTGTGAACACTCTACTCAACTCTGCAGTTAGGAAAGTGAGGCAAATGTGTGTCTGTTCTGAACAGTAAGCTTTGGGAAGTCGACAGTTTTGCTCACTGCACCGTGACTATTCAAGATTTCTTTATGATAAACAGGAGAGATTTAATTTTGCTACTGGTAACAAGGTCTAATTGTTTTAACTGTCCTGTTCAATTCAAAGCAGGCAATGACTCACCCAGCCTGCACCCCTCATCCTACTGTGTTCCAGGAGAGCTTTTGTTTGTCCTGGAGCCATGGGGATTTGGGCAGGTGGCACATAGCTGGACTTCTTGACATTCCTATCTGAAAGCACACCCTGCTTTTCCTACTAAAAAAAGATACAGAGCTCTTTCCTAAAACAGTGTTGCCCAAGCACCCTTGGGTGATTGCTGTAGATTCTTCATGAATACCACTTTCTGAGCACTAACCTTCTACTCAGGCTGTGCTGGATCTATTTGAGCTGTGGAAGGACAACTGGCAGACAGCTGATGAAAGAGGTGAGGTGGGCATAGGAGCTCCTGCCTCACCATTTTCTTTGTGAAGATTAAAGGTGCAAGGGTGTCAATCATCTTCTATGTAAAGGTCTGGAAAGGCTCTCAGAGTTCAGTATTTTTAGCTCTTTAACAGATTATCCCTTTTATTTTTAGAGGCAACAATAGCTCTTAGGTTAAGAGGGAGACAAAAGCCTCATTAGTTTTGGAATTTCAAATGAACTCAATAAGGCATTGAGGAGATTTTTTTTCCACAGGAACCTGAAGAGTTGCGTAAAGGATGTTGTGAAAAACAAGGGAAAACCTCCAGCTCAGGGGGTCTCTGTGCTCATGATATACAAATATAAGCAGCCTTGGCATGCCATGGAGCAGCTCAGGAGCACACTGTGCCCAGCCAACAGCAGCTGCCCCTCTCTGCTGGGGTGAAGGCAGTGCCAGAGGCCACAGGGGATCAGATGAGCCAAGCTGAATCCTCTCTTCTTGGGCAGGTGGAGTTAAAGGGACACAGCTGCCAGGCCTTCCTGTGCCTGGGCTGACCACCATTTACCAGGGGCTTGTGTAACTTGGACAGAAACCATTCAGGGGGTCACTAGACCTCTGCTGCTTGAGGTCCTCAGGAGTGTTACTGCAGCTGGCAGAGTGGTCTCAGGAGGTCTCACATGTCCCACTCATAAACCAAAAAAACGTAACTACATTTCTAGTTTGGTCAAAATCAAAAATCAATATGAAGGTCAAACCCAAAAATCAGTATGAGATATTTGATGAAATTTTTTCCTTTTCCCCAGTCAAGGCCTTGCTAAGGGGATTTCCTCTCCTTACTCTCCTCTAACACTCCTTCTGTTCTGTTTTTTATGCTTATCTCATATAGATTTTTGTTGTTGTTGAAGTTTTTGACAGCTACTCAGGGTGTTATTTGTTGGAGTGTTTTCCCCTCTAGGACATGATAAGTTCAACCACTTTCTTGCAGATTCCCTGTAGCAGGAAACTGGATCTCCACCATGATGGTGTTTGGGAATGGAAGCACTTTTTTTTTTTTTTAAGTAAAAGCCTTTGTGTTGAAGCTAAACTTTTGATGAAGCTCATTATTGATGCATGATGCTCATCCAGCAGATCCTGAGTGCATCAGTAAATTGAGTGACTTCTCCAAGAGAGAACGTTTGGGACAGAGAGGACCGGGCACCTTGGAGTCCACTCAGGAACGCTGCATTTTCATGTGGAATTTTGCTTTACCTGTTTGGGGAATGCTTTGTGCAGGAGCTCCATCTACTTAGTTTGCCATCACTGAGTTACTACTGAAATCTTCCTTTGCGCTTTCTATAACGTGCAAAAGAGAAAGAAAGGAAGCATAAAAACATATATTGGAATTATACTGAGCACATTTCTTTTGAAACTATAATTTATAAAAATGAGTACATATAATTTTGCAATTATAAATATGTGAAATAAATGCATTAGTTAAGAAGTTAAGCTTTCAAAGGTGCTAATGATTAACCAAATGCATTTTACAGTGTTTTAACGACCACTTTTGCACATTGTGTTAATATCCATTAGCTATATTCATACTAGGAATGCTAACATTGTGCAAAGCCATTAGTTAGCTACAAAGTCAATAATGGATGATACTGATTCCAAGTCTCCACTGCACTAAAAGATACATACAGGGTTTTTTTCATAGAGTGGGAAAGTTAACTTGAGTTTTCGCTTGGATATGGTCAATGAAGCTGTTTATACTGATTACACAGATGAAGGTGGAGTCAGTTAATTGAGAGCCTGTGGACAAAATACTGGTCTGTCTCTGTCTACTTGAAAGCAGAAATTGGCTTCAAAGTGTATTGCCCTGGCTCCAGAGGAGGGCTCTGAATATTTCTCTTCATTCCTCTTCTCAGCTGCCTTGTAGATAGAACTCCTTCATTAGTAATTTCTCATTAAGAAGTTTCAGTAACACTTCTTAGACAAGATGTTTTTAAAGATAACTCTGGAATATTTCATTCACTACATTATCGGAATGGATTTTCAGACAGTTTATCCTGTTATTCTTCCTCTCAAAAACATTCACTATTATTTTGTCAAATCTCTCTCTAAGATGTAATCATTGTTTGGGTGGTGGATTTAACCAGGAATGGTCATACAGAAAATTCTAGCTGAAGTTGCACTACATGTGTGCCACATTTTGCTCCTTGCTTTGGGAAAACTTTAAAAGATTATTTGCAAGTAAAATATTTTATTATACTAATATCAGGAGCATTTTATGCTACTAGTAAAATATGTGCATTGATTTAGAGGCTGGATTGTAAAACTAACCATATATCTTCTAAATCAACAGAAAGAAGAAGCCTCAGTGGTTGTCTCAGGTATTAAGCATACAGATTTTAGTAATAGGGTGTCTCTGTTTAAATCTTAATTTATTTAGCCACAATACCTATTGTAACTTAAGGTTTATGAAATGCAAATATTGAAAACTTCTTTAATACGGAACACACACACAGATATTTGACTTCCAGCTTGGTATCTTTCATCTGCTTCATCTTCTTTTGTAGGGTATTAACTTCTTGGAATAAACTACTCTCGGCTGTAAAAATGAACCCTTAGCCCATGTGTTCATGAAATGGATTGAGTTCACTGTGGTGCTGATTTACTGTAACTAGATGCAAGATTGATGCATCCAGGAGAAGCCATTCCACGTATCTCATCTGTCTCTGGAACTACCCCTTTAATCTCTTTACTAGATTTGATTGTTCTCTAACAAACCAACAAATACCTCTGCAGCAGGTGAGATTATTCTTTCAGTGAAAGACCCAGATGGGATGAGCAGAGTTATTGTGGACAGGACAGATTAAAATGTCTCAACTTAGTATAAGCATCAGCAGAAATGGATTTGGGGCAAAACTCCTTTGTCTTCTTATTCTTACAGCAGAGGAAAGCCACAGACAACAGAAAAAACAGAGTGGAAGGTAAGAGCTCATGCTGTATTCTCTTCCTGTGATCCTGATGCTCTGTTTCTTTGTCCCCCTTCACACTGTGATGTGAAGACTGACCTATGGTGGGACTTTTTCTGAGGCATGGATTTGGGGCTAGGAGGTCCCATAAGGAAGATAAAAGTATTAAGCAGCACAATTAAGAAGTTGAAGCCCAAAAGATCTCTGTGGAGGATCATGGAGTGATTCCTTGCCCAAGTGAACTAAATCAGAAGTAACTGATTTATGTCAGGCAGATTAAAGCCTGTTTGGAGGAGATCAGAAGTAGGCCCTGCATGGGAAAACACAAAACACTTTAGGCAATTGTGTGGAGAGCAGGGAGCAGCAAAAAGTAATATCCTACCTGACAGAAATCTTGATAACCTGGAAAACTAGGTGAAAGCCAGGAAGGTAAACATCCTGTCTTGAAAAAACAATAAAAAACTCCAGACAATCTCTTGACGATTAAGGAAGAATCTATCTCCCAATGAAATAAATACTAAAGAAGAGCTAACGTATCTGAATAGTGCCTGTGGGGATTCCACAGGGATGGAGGAGCATGCATAAGACCAATCCTCCTGTGGTGCTGGGGTGGAAGGGACTGGAGGAATCAGACAGAAGAACAGTGATAACTTTTTATTTCATCCTGTGAAGTCAGTGGCCTGAATTTAGCTCAGTTGATCAGAGCATGGTTCTAATAACACTCAGGTTGTGGGTTCACTCCCTGTATGGGCCATTTAGTTAAGAATTGGGCTTGATGATTCTTGTGGGTCCCTTCCAACTCAGAATATTCTGTGAAAAATTTATTCACAAAAAATGCTCCTACAGAAAAAGGAGGATGGGTATTAATCTCCTGCAGATCAAGGAAATACTTTGGAAACGGAAGGCAAGTCTCCTGGGGTTTGGATTCTAGAAACAAATTCCTCTTTCAAAAAAAAAAGACCCCTGAGTTGGGTTTAGTCCATGGTACTGCCATTTGGGGACCAACTGTAATCTGTTTGGGCCCATATTCTGCATTTATAAGTACTGGAATCAAATGCTGACAGCTCGCACTAGTGCATAATTAAATTCTTATTCCCAGTTGAAGCCATTGGCAAAACTTTCACTGACTTCAATAGTGCTGGATTAAGCTTTCACTGAATGTCATGAGAATCTGAAAAGCAAAATCAATCCAGATTTTGCAAACAGTCCCTTGTCTTTATTGTGGATCAAACCAAAACCATAAAGTAAAAAAACCCAAAAACTTTACCATAAATGAAATAAGAATAAGAAATCATATTGGTATCCTGAATACTTTTCCAGAAGATAGGCAAACTGAGTCACTCGGGGGTCTGCAGCGATAATAAGAATTGTGTAAGTATTATGTAGCAAAAAATATTTCTTTGTTAGTCTGCTCTTTTTGGCACAATCCTTCTGGCAGAAATGTATACATTTATTTTGTTGTTGCTCAAGAACTCCTGGTGAGTAATTCCTGCTCTGCAGATGGTATATGATGTAGATGATTTTTCAAGTCCAATTTCAAACTGCAGTGCTGTGGTTTATCACAAAATGTTTTGCTGTAGTCTAATGGAAAGAACTCTGAGAAGCCAGTTTACACTGTTAATTTTCAAATAAATCCAGCCGCTTCCTAGGTGTATTCCTCATTATAAATTTGCAATTTAAAACCAACAAGAAACAGGAGTGCCTGGCTGTAGAGAAAGTTCTTCCCTTCCAAGCCCTATCTACACCATGTGAGCCAAGGCTGCAGAAGTTTGGGAAACTGGTTAGACTACAGAGATTTTTCTCAGGGAGAGTGATACAAAATAAGTATAATTCATCTTACAATATTTGCCCTCCCTCCCCACAAAAAAAAAAAAAAAAACAAAAACAAACAAACAAACAAACAAAAAACCAAAACAAACCCAAAACAAATTCAATGGAACAGACTAACCTTACGTAGAAATAGCAAATGTATTCAGTCTATTAATAAACCACAGTTAGAGATGTGTGGAATGGAAGGTGACCTGAGTTTCCCTTGATGATTTAGGGGATTATTCTGGTGCTCACTGGATAGAAGCTTGTCAATAACTGCTGTTCCCAAACCTATGCTTTGTCATAGCAGTGACCTCTAGTCCTTGCTACACTTCCCTTAGGATCAGAAGGAGATTCTGATCAGAAGGAAATTCTACCAGGAGAGATGAAGAGTTCATTTTTTCAGAGATGCAAAGGCTAGGAGAAACAGTTCACCCATAAACAGGAGTTAATGCTCTTGCTTTGCTGTTCTTACTGCCCTGTGAGAGGACTGGACTTTCCACTCTTACCAGCTGAACTATATCAGTAACACACCATCCTTCAGTCCTGTCTTTGAGTTGTCAACATTTTTATTTGGCTTTAGTAGTGACATAATGGGCTAAGTAGGGCTCAAGCAGATACTGCATTTCTAGGGGGGCACCAGAATAGGACTGCAACTGCTGTGATCACTCATCAGCATGCCAGACCTGGACTGCCCTTCTCTGGCTACGGGCCTTCTCTCCTGTCCCCCACTGCCCCAATATTCCCAGATCCCCATCCCTTGGATAGAGGGAGTTGTCAGCTTCTGTCTTAGCCACACCTCAGTCTCCTGTTGCCTTCTGCTCCTGCCTGTCATGGTCCAAGGGTTCCAGGTACACAACTACAGTATGTAAATATGGTTATGCTTTCTGACACCTCTCATAAAACAGTATCAGCTGTATGTTGTTTATCAGTTCTGATTACACTTGAAGATTGGAAAACATGTACCCAGTCAAAATGTTTTCACTTAGTGTGTTTTGCCCTCTGAGATATTTTATCCTTGCTTTTATTCCTATTACATTTCCACAGTTTTCTGGCAGGTCTGTTTTCGTTTTCAGAGTGTGTGAATTTTACCTAGCAGATTGCACTGGAGAAGAAAACATTTATTTTCAAATGTTTATGGGAATAAAATAATAATGCTATTATCTACACTCTTGATTACCGGGATTATCTCATATATATACAGATCCTCCAGATAGGCAGATTAAGTGATCAGAAGGTTCTTAGTGGGCCCCAGGCTCAGAGCGTACACTAAAGAGGATCAAGCCTGCTTTAATTCATGTGCTGCTTTGCTAAAGCTCCTGCTCTTTCTCAGGAGAATTTCTGAAATATGCTATCTGGGGTGCAGTGAACTCCCATCGAGTTGGATAGACAGTCTTTGGCTTTAATGGACAATGAACTGGGGCTGACTTGGAGCAATAATGTGTAAAGAAACATGTATGTTGCTCATCTGGGGCTAGAGCCATCTCAGTCTTTCACATGTGTTGGTAGACCTCTAGTATCTTGTTCTTACTTGCTTAATGTTGCTAACAAATGCCTCCAGAATCTAGTGAGCATGCCTCTGTGTAGCCATTCACAAATCCACGGTGTTTGAGGGAGCATAGGGGAGGGCCAGCTGTGTCCCTCAGAGAAAGAAAGGAAGTGGAACAAAGGCTTTTGATAACTGATTGAACAATTTTTAGGCAGGCAATGGGACTTGCTTATAAAGAAAGTTTCTGAGAAGCTGACACTTCTTCATGGCCCAGCTAGCATGTAGCAATTTGAACAATGAATATAGGAAACCACCCTGGAAATATGATTTATCCACCAGCTTTTTTTTTAAAAAGACATGATTGCTTTTTGACTAGAATATGTGCTCTGAATTGCTTAAGAATTTTGAGAAACTTCCTTTATAGAGCTTGAAAATACAATAGCGTGTAGATGAAAGACTCCTTTAGAATTAATGATGGGGACAGAACTGAAGTGACATCCATGTTGAAATGCCACTATCTTAAAATGTTCTTTTCCAGTTACTGTGTTTCTGAATGTGCCTGTGGCTCCCACTCTTTGTCATGTCTGCTAGCAAATATCGGAGCTAGAAGAT
Source organism: Daphoenositta chrysoptera (assembly GCA_013397915.1). Classification (NCBI taxonomy): domain Eukaryota; kingdom Metazoa; phylum Chordata; class Aves; order Passeriformes; genus Daphoenositta; species Daphoenositta chrysoptera. Next base: position 847,057 of record VZRO01003776.1, read on the forward strand.
GACAAGAAATGTGCAGCAGTGGAGAGTGTTATGGGGTAGGAGTGAGCTTTTGACACTGAGCCTAAGAAAAAAGAAGTGGAAAGATCTTTTTACTTAATAATATAAAACTACATGAAAATTCGGGCTGATAAGAGAGAAGTGGACAAGAATGGATGAATAGATAAAGTGCCTTGAAAGGAACAATGGGGGTGGATGCAAGAGTTGAGGAAGGGAGGTCCTGTGGATGTGGGAAAATCTTCACTGTACCTAATAAACAGAGGTAGAAGACTTGAGTTTAAAATTCAAGAGTAGGAAATCATTGAAAAAGGGCTCTAGAAAGTTGAGGCAGCCAAGAAGAAATGACAGTAGTGTGAGTTCAGTAGCAGTGTTTTGAAAAGATTAGGCTGTAGTGATTTCATTGGGTAACATTCCTTTCCTCACTTCTCTTGTTTCACAGGGAGGAGGGTAATCTCTCATTTATTTATAACTAACCCACGTGTGAGATGAAAGTCAGAGCTGGTTATGTTTGGCTCCAGAGTCCACCACAGGTATAGGATCCTGTGAGAAACCCTTACTTGTCAGGCCTCTAATTTTATGCTCTGACAACATTATGCCATAGCAATAATCTCCCTTAAGACCCAGCGACCAGCCCAGTTGCAATGCCGAGCTGCCCAGTTTAATTTGGTCTTCTGTGAACACTGGCTTTTGGTGTAGGAACAGTGCTATGAAGCAGAGGTGCACTTGTATGACTACATCTGCAGAGTGAAAACACAGCCTTCCGAAATAGCTTGTGTCTGTCCTTTTGGTGGTCTGCTCAATGACCTCGCCCAAATAGAAGGAGCATACCATCCAAAAATATTGTAATGGAGGCAGAAAGCAGTGTGTTCTCCTAAGGGTAAAGCTGAGAGTCAAAAAAAAAAAAAAAAGCACTGTCCAGCAAGATCCTTCTTTCTGTTTTTAATTTCAGAAAGGCTAGTTTGGTAAAGCTTGGGCTGGATGGCTTTCAAATGCAAATCCTTCAGGCTACTTCAGGTGAACTTGATATCGTCTTTGAGTCAGACTAGTCTCTTAAAATGCAGCAGGACCAAAAAAGGACTTGTGATTAAGGAGACCGCACATCCTTGGTGTCCTGGAAGCATGCCAGGGTATGAGATGATATTTCAGTCCTTTGCATTCCTAAGAATGTCCTTTTGTCCCATGAAAGGCTGACATCTTCCTGTGTCATAACGAAATGATGAGCCAGGGAGGGAGGTGTCTGTCTAATGAATCAGTCCAGAGACCAGCTAGCAGGCTGCTGGTAGGGTGATTGACTGTTGCTTTTCTGGTCTCTCAATGAAGGGGTGTCAGTCTCTGATGCTCATTCCTGTCCTCTGGCTGCCCTCTGTTGGCTGGTCCACCCCATCCGCAGTGGACATGGCATCCCCCATGTGCAGTACTTAGGACGGCCTGGAGACAAATTAAAAGGATGTTAAAAGGAAGTCATCACTTAAATTACAAAATCCTCTTTTTGTGTGTCCCTTAATGTGACATAAAGTGTTGCGGGTCTTTTTTTGTTGTTTCTGTTTTTCCTCTTGCCAAACTCTGCATGGTTTAAGTTTAAAAGGGTGATGATTACACAACTAAACTTTTGGAATGCTGTGCTGGAAGCTGGTGGCTGCTTTCATTTCTGCTTAGATTTGCTTTCATTTCTGATTCATATTTTCTTTCAGTGGCTTTCTTGCACACAAAACCTCCTGTGCCAAAATCATTGCTAACTTTATAAATATAAAATGGCTACATCTGCTAAAAATCGCCCTTGTATGAAATAGCTGCATCCAAAATTCCAGACAGGTGAACTCTTCTCAGGTTATATTAAACACACAGAAATGTGAATTCCAGAAGTTCTACCCTCAGCTATTCAAATACAAGTTGCACAGTGTCGGGTGAGAACTTCAACAAGTTTACTGAGGGCAGAATTGAGGCATTTCTGCTGTAAAGGAGGTGGGAAAGACATGTCGTTTTTCTGCTACCATAACCTGTGTCCCCAGAGATCCTCCTTCAGAAGGACACGAGAACTCTCTTCCTAGACTAGAGGGCCATCTAGCTCAGTATATTAGGCTGACAGGCCTATCAGCAGATGTTTAGGGAAAGTACATAAGCACAGGGCACATGCAGCATGATCTTTCCTTTGGTGCATCCTCTTACCATCCAGAAGCCACCATATTTGAGACTTATTATGCAGAGGCCAGATAAGGTCTGTCACTTTTATAGCCACCAATGAACTAACCCAGTGTCTAAAAGTTGCCCTGTTACTCATACATATTCATCTGTAGCCCTGCTAACTTTGTGAACTCCATGCAGCTGTAGATGCTTGTCTCCACCATTTTTTGACTAATGTATCACAAGCAATGCAGTGAACTAATTTCCCATTCTGGAGCAAATTCCAATTCTATTTTCTCAACTAAGATACACTCATGCTCCTCCTCTTCCTCATCATGGTGTGTTTGGGCAAGTCACATCCAGCTGTGGATGGCAGCTGGCCTACCTCACAAGACAGCTGTGTGCAGCTGTTTTTTCAAGAGATGCCAGGTGGTCAGTGGATTGACACGCTGTCCATTTTGTTGCTAGTTATGGGCAGAAATAGTATTCAGTGAGTCTCTGCAGTGGGGAAATACATGGAATGACGGTCCTGTTTTGGCCCTTTAAGCCTACAGCAGGAGCAGGAAGAACCCTGTTCCTGACTCTGTGCTGTGTGTAATGGACATCTGTCCATGACAGATGCCAAGGTGGCTATTGTGGTGATCACAGTAACCTAGAAGTTAACCTTCCCAGCCTTATCCTGACCACATTACAAGGTATAGAAGATAGAACTATTTTTCAAGCTTAGGTTCCTGGGGACAGCAGCAATTCAAGCTGCAGAACTTTCCCAGACCTCCAGTTTAAATTGTTCATGAGGTGAAATGGAGCCAGGAAGAGCCAAATATGAACCTCCAAAGATTCCAGGTGTCATAAAGAGCGTGTCCTTCCAGAAGAGGATGCATAGGAGGCCAAGAGAAGGGGGATAAGTGACAGTGCTATGACACATTTTCCCATGGGAAGCAGAGCTCTGCTTTCCAGGCTTTCTAGGAGTTCTCTTTTGGTGGCTGTGCCAATACATTCTGCACTGCACCCCAAGGCAGCTGGAGGCCAAATAACCTGACCTACCTGGTAGTGATGTGAGACTTTTCAGCCATTGTTCACTGCAAAAGACAAAGATCATGCTGCAAGGCAGAATTACTCTTTTCAGACAGGAAATGGATAGAAATAGGATTCAAAGCTGATGCCCAGCAAAGGTACTGGAAAAACATGCATGGCAGCTGGATGGAGCATGGATTCTTTAGTCCAGCATGTGCCAGTCTGTTTCATTTGCAGATGGTATATCAAGGGAGCCCCAATGGCTAGTTAGAGCAATTCCTGCACTAATGTGAACAGAGCTTTTGATTTCACGGTTTGAAATAAAATGACCCAAATATAATTACGCAAGATTATTAATTTATTTGCTATGGGTCGGTAACCCTTCATAGTCTATAGCACTAGTTACATGAAGGGCCAGGGGGATTAAAGCTCGAATTTAGCAGAGTTGCATTCCTATATGGAAATTGGAAGAAACGAAGCACTAAATTGCATGTTTTATGATGATATCTTATTAAGAAACAATTAATGCCCAACTTTGAAAGCACCAAATTCATTCTGAACAGAAGCAGTACAAAGAGAACAGCCTCATGAAGGTTTGAATTGAATGATATACAAGCAAGTTATGTCCCCCTATCCAGTCCTGGAAGCATAGACAAATCTTGAAAGTTACCAGCTCAGGATGGCCAATATAACATGGGCCTTCTGTCTGCAGATGGAATTTCTACAGTGGTGCTGGAGATATTACTGGCAGATTTAGTAAAGCCAGAGTACTGCATAAAGCATGGCAGCCTATATTCCTTTTGATGACATCTGATGCTTTGTCCTCAGGGCTCTGTGAGCATTTCAGATTTCAGCAGATGGAAGATCCTTCTCCTGCAAAGTGGTAAGGGGGTTGCTGGATCAGACTTCTTCCATTCCCAATGCAATAGGCTGTTATCACATGAGGTGTGTGCATTGAGTGGATAACTATGGTCTAAACTCGCTGCACTGTATTTGGGGACTTAAACAAGGCAAAGAGCCTGTCCCACCCAAAGTCAAACAGAACAGGGATGAAAGGAGCTGGGCATTTAGTCTTGGTGCTGCCAAACACATGTGGAGTCTTTGCTGATGCTCTCAAGAAACTATTATGGGTGCCAGAGTGGAGGAGCCACTTGACCAATGCCTAGACCAGAGGAGAAGGAGCCACTTGACCAATGCCTAGATCACAGAATCCATTAGGATCGCGGAATGTTCCGAGTTGGAAGGGACCCACGAGGCTCATCAAGTTCAACTCTTCAGTGAATGGCCCAGATGTTACAGTATGCTTTTCTGACATGCAAAAGGTGCCCTGTAGGCCTTCCCAGCTGGACCTAGAGGTTGTCAAGACCTTCACTTAGAGCACCTCACAAGGGCACAAACTTTGGCCATTGTGAACTTGGTTTGAGCCTGGGAGCCAGAAGCGAGGGAACTGCACACTGCCTGAACTCTTCAAACTACCTCTGAAGGGCTTTTGTCTTACATGGTGATACAAAACATTACTTTTGTATTTCTTCCTGCAAAACTGTCTTGATATGTGTGATAGAAAATCAAGGGAGAAAACTTTTCAGCAGGGATAAGAATTAAACCACATTCTTTTTTTCCCATTCATTTTTCTCCCTATTTTCTCTACTCCGTTCATGAGGAGGATACATGTGATGGCTATGTCAGTGTCAATGGTGCAGTTCATGAGTGCAGCTTCATCTCAAAAGGCACTTCATACCTAAGTGACATTCCAGTGGCCTCCATAACATAGGCCTACTCATAAACTTAATATAAGACAAGGTGGCTAAATGCCTTTTCTCAGAAGTGGGAGCTGTGGAGTTGAAATGCCTTTTCTCAGAAGTGGGAGCTGTGGAGTTGAACCCTTTGAGGTATCAAGAATATCAAACTGGAACTCACTTGCTGTATATGTGTCCTAAGGTGACAGGAAAGGACTGTGCCTGAGGTGTGATAATGTTTCAGTTCCCCTTCCAGAGTTACTACTAGATTATTCTTTTGAGGTACATATAGTCAATGGAGATAGCAACTTCCAAACCTCAGCATATGCATTAGTATTTATAGAATTTTTCATGCCATATACTGTAATTAGGACTAACCTTGATAATGGTGCTTTATCTAGCCTTTTGATGGAAAAAAGCACTGCTGTTAAATTAAATGACTGCCTTTTTTTTTTTTTTTAGAGGATCTCGACTGTTACACATGGCTGTAATGCTCTCCTATATTGGAGTAAAGATGATGCATTTGGCTTAGGCAATAAAACTGAATCCTGCAGGTGATTATTTGATTGCAATTCATAGAAGTTTATTATAGAAATGTAAGAAGGAATAACTGCATCACTTTAGAAGAAGATAAAAAAAAACCCTGACCCTAATCTTCTCTCTGCGCTGAAATGAAACCCAAAGTTATTCCAAATTAATTTTATGGAAGGAGTCTTATCAGGTCTCTACTCATGCTTGACATTTTACCAAGTTCTTTCCCTCCTGGTGCTTTTCTCACAGGACACAATGAAATTTAGCATTCATAAATTGCTCAGGGCCTTTTGTAAAATCCCAGGCCATGATATCAAGACCTTCTTTCCTCGTTCTGAAGATCTTGCTGCTGAACTCAGATCTTTCATCAGTCTCTAGCTGGGGTCTGCTTGCCATTGCATCCAAATCCCACATCTTCCAGGGCAGATAAGTTGCTGAGGATGCTTCAGCACCACAAGATACAGAGAGCAATAGGCTTTTTGATGGTGTGATAAGGGGCATGCAGAGAAATGTGAAGACCAGTTTCTGCCTCAGTGACTTCTGTGCAATATAGAATCATAAGATAGAGTAATTTATGTTGGAAAAGATCCTTAAGAACACTGAGTCCAAACATAAACCAAACACTGCCAAGTCCACCCCTAAACCATGTCCCTAAGAGAACATACCATATTCATTAGTAGTCATTTACCTCACTACTGTAGGTAGCACAGATAAACTAGCTTTACAATACCAGGCTCTAGTGATGCTTAGTGCAGCTGCAGCAGGATGCAGCAGGGCATGGATTGTACCTTAGGCTGAAGTAGCTGACACAGATCCATGCTATATCAGCATCACCATTAGGGGAATAAAAGCTGTCTGGTTTAAAGCTAGTGCAGCTCTGCCTGCATGATCTCTGCCTTCAGTGCTGCATACCCCATGGCTACAGAGAAAGAGTGGGAACAGGGATAGTAGCAGGCTTTGGTTAGGCATTGAGCTAAGGAATAGATGTAAGCCTTCAGTTTTCCCCTGACTCTTGAGATGTTCAGTGGTACCGCTCAGCTTGTATGAGGGAAACTGTAGGAGCAAAAATACTGGCCCTGCTAGAGGAGGAGGTTGGGTTGGGAATGGTAAGGTTAAACTCCCACTCTCAGGAGAATGCTTAGGAGAAGCCCACTCACCATGGCTGCAGGGGCTGGTCATTTTAAAAGTGGAGTTCTTATGTGTTAGCTTTTCCACAATTTCTTCCCCTAGAACCTGCATTTGGCTGCCAAGGTACAGCTGATGTACTGGTGCTGTTGCTCCCACAGTGCCACAGTCATGACTCTTCTTCTATTGCATAACAGAACTCCTCATCAACACCTCACGGCTGCAGGGTCAGGATTTAATTAAAACATCATAAAGATGTCTTTGGGGAGCTGGACACAAGATTATTCTGAACACAATGCAGTATTGCAGGAAAAATGTGATGCTGTCTACTTGTGTGTGCCCAGGGCACCATTCAGGGGACCAATAAAGACTAGCCAAAACATATAGGATCAAGTAGATGATATAGAGTAAGCTTAGTTTCATGAATATACATAAGGGGTGTAATTTCCAGTATGCTCTTGTGAGCAGCATTCGATTGAATTCTACTGGAAAAAAAAAAAAGATGCTGCCAAAATAACAGAGTGTTGAAGCCTGAGAAGGGGAAGAAGCAAAATCAATCTACCTACTTGAAGTCTTGTTTGAATCACCTTAAAAGGTCTCTGATGTCAGGTAAAGGTTGTAAAAAGAACTTACTTCCAAAAAATCCTAGGAACATGGTTAGTGACTAATTTAATCAGTTTCATTTTGCTATAAAATACCAGAGTACGAAGTGGAGAAGGACACACTGCTACCACAGTTATCACTGTGCCTGTAGAAAATTAGAAGGACTGTGTTTACTTCTGTCTCTGGTCCACTCCTGTTAAGTTGGATATGTGGTATCTCCTGTACCCCTGATTTGGAGCTTGATTCCTGAAAGACCTGATTCATCACCAGATAACTTCAATTTCATGCTGCCATAATTCCACTGACTTCAGCTAAATACAGTGAAGTTACTCGGTGATGATGGAGCAGTAATTTAAAAAAAAATCCTCTAAAAGTCTTATGGATCCTTTTTGATTTTAAATAGTTAATTTTAGTGGTTCTGGCTTTTAAGAATTAAAATGATCCAGTCAACAGAGTGACAACAATTCCTTTGTCACCTTTTTCTGGTCTGTGTGTATGTGAGAGAGGGAGGGGATAGGGTGTGGGGAGTCTCTGCATTATCTCTTTCCAGCCTTTCTGGGTTCCAGCTGGTCCCACTGCTCACTGATCCAGCAGCAGTGCTAGTTCACTGCCCATAGGATAAGCCACTTTATTTATGGTTTTGAGCCAGAGCTGCAGACTGCCAAGGAAGGGAAGGACCTGACACTGCCTGCCATTGCTGCAAATGATGATAACTCTATTGATTTCAGTAGCATCAGGCAGCTTCAGAGCCAGAGAGAATGCCTGGCCTTACAATATTGGTTCCTGTGTGAAGAAGGACAATTTTAGTCTCCCAGCATCCCTGGATCATATACAAAGATCATACATAAAGAAATGCTAAAGGAAGAGAAGGTTATGGATCAGCTCTTCGTGATTGGCGATGCATTTTGTATGACATTTACTATTTTTCTTAAAGGAAAAATTGGAGAACAGTGTTTCCTTTCTACCCCAAACTAAGGTTCATGGCCAAGTTTTTAAATATACATATTCAAATCAACCATTTAGAAAACTCATAGCGTAAGCCAGTCGACCCTCACTAAGCCATATTTCCTCTAGTAGGAAAAAATCATATCTCTGGGGACAATACTCCATTTATTATGTTCTCGGCTGAAATAAGGGATAAGAACTATAAAGATGAAGTTGGCAGCCAAGGCTTGAGGATAAAGACTTGAAAGAATCCCATCAATTCTGGAGGGAATGTGCAAATTCTAATAGACCTGTGTCATCTTTACTGGAAGCTGTTAAAACATGACTAAGATTGTGAGTGTTTGGCTGTACAACTGTGCCTCTGTTGGAGGCTAACAGTGGTTTCAGTGGGTCAAATGCCTGACATAATTACTGCCTGGGTTCGGGGTGCTTGGGAGGGCTTTTCTCATCCTTCATACAACTTCTCCCACGCCACAGTTATGAATGGCTACTTGACTTCCTCAGCACCACCAGTTCTTTGCTCACACCAGCCAAAGGACTTTCTCTGCTCCATTGAATCTGAAGGATTTAAAGTGGAGGCTTTTATCAGATTTCGCTAAATGCCTTTCTGCTCCCTGCACTTCTTCATAAACCATGACTGGTCTACTTGTCTTTCATCACATAAAACCCCATTCCCAGAGCATAGATTCCTTGGGTGTCAAGCAAGTGTGTTCTGCAGCTTTAAAATGCAAACCTTAGTATGGGACTCATAAGGGTCACGTGTCATCTTGCTGTCATTGCCTTCCTTGGGCTTTTCACCCTAACAACCGTAATGGTTTTTCCAACACTGTAAGATGTAAATTTGAGCAATAAATATTATATTCACTGCTTGGATTTTGTTTTCTCCTATCTCACCTGTGGCTTGTTTTCACACGTTATTGTTTGTTGTATAGGAGATTCTGCCTCATTTTTTCCTGAATATATTGCTGTCCTAGTTAATAGGCAATGTTAATCATGTCAGCATAAAGAGGGGTACATTTTTTTCTTCATATTGTACACATTACTTAACCGCATTTGGCTTGCCTCTAATCAGAAGCTGGTTTTATGTGTTCCTGAAGGAATAATTAAAAAGTGGGGTTTTTCTGTTTGTTCGGTTAATTGGTTTGGTGAGGGTTTTTTAGCAAGCAGTAAGGACAAGTTTTCACCATCTGACAGGGTGGCTTGGAGACTATGATGTCACCTGTACAAGTAATGCTTCTTTCCCCAAATTTGTAATTAATTCTATAGCCATGAGACATTCATCTGTCTGTCTATCTACGCATCCATTCTTTGCCACAATTATTTGTATTGCCCTGTTTGAAAAGGTTGCTATGAGCATTTAAGTGACATGATAGTCTCACTCTGCCGAAAGGGTTTGTCAGTCAAATGTGGCTGGCAGTGTGCATTGCTGCATAGAATGTGGATGCTTGGCCTTCTCTGCAGCGCCCGAGGACGTCCCATACATTTGAAACTTCATGGTCCTGCTTATTGAAAACAGTTCTAAATTTACTTTCTGAGGTAATCTGTTGATAGCATTTTCACTAAGATTTTTCATTTCTGCCTGTCTTCTTGAATTTGCAGCTGATTAGTATGCCAGAGAGTAAACAAGTCATACCTGTCTGGTCTTACCTCCCACCCTTCTGTCCCCCTCTCAGGATAGATTCTTTCCAGTCTCCGCTTCTCCTGTTCATTTTCTTTTATTTTTGCAGGAGTACAAAGGACGTGGAGAGAAAGAAATGGGTGACCACACTTTCTGAGATGAAGGAAAAATCTCCATCTTTTAAACATAAGAATGGAATAAAGTGGTTTCTCCTCTGCATATGTAAAGGGAATTTGGGATCTCATCCATCCCTTGTGGAACCGTGGTTTATGAACTCTGAATCTTTCTCTGTGAAGATTCCCTGAGGATGAATATGATTCTCTCACAGGAGTAAGTTTTGTTTCTAAGCTTTTTTTTTTTTTTTTTTTTTAAATTAGGGTGCAACATGACATTTGACATTGAAATAATGCAAGGATTTCAGAGGTGAAGACCATCAAAAAGTCTTAATGGCTTCATTTACAGTTCTGATGCTCAAGGGACCAAACTAACTGAGATAGTCACCTAAGTTTTGAAATATGTAACCGAAGGCACACCCATTTGAACCCACAGCTCTTGGTGTTTCCAGGCCATCATCAAAGTTTCACCACATGACATAGAATTACAGAAATTCTAATACCTAGAGAATGAAAACAAGTGCTTTCTCTACATGCTTCTAATGCATTTAACACTGCAAAAATCCACTCTCAGCAATGAAACATGGACTAAGGGTTTCCTTGATTTTCTTTAATGTTTAAACTTTTTATAACTTTCATGAAAAAAACCCACAAAGAAATGTAACAAATAAATAATGTTGAATGTTGTTACCAATTGAAATATAAAATGCTTTTATTGTACAATAACTCAGTGATAAAACTGACAGAATAACAGTGTAACGGGTTGGGGTTTAATGAACAAATTGAAACACNGTCTAATATTATTCCATACCATTTTAAGTTGTTGCCAGGAGCTGTAGGGAGAGGGACTCTTGCTTCCAGGAAGAAAGGGCGTTCCTTTACGGTCATGGGAAAGCGTGGCGGGCAAAGGGTCTGTCCACCATTTTTTCCACCATCCCAGGTTTGGTGAGCATTTTGCATGTAACTCACCCTCTCTTTGTACACTTTTGTTATTAGTGTGTTGCGGTCACTGTTCATTTTCTTATCTCATTGCTGTTTCCAGTAAATTGTTCCTATCTCAACTGAGGCTCTCTGCCTTTTTTCTTCCTCTGAAGTGGGGAGGGAAGTGGCTCATGTTTTTTTTTTTTTTTAAGTGGTAGTACTAAATTGGGGAATGCCATTCCTAAATGACAAAGAGAAAACATGACAAATATAAATCTGGATTGGTAAAATGTCATGTTAATCTCTAAATAGTGTCACAAATTTTATATTAACACGTTGGATCACTCTTTTTGTTTTTATGTGAAATTATTACCCCTAGAAACCTGCTGACATCCTGCTAGAACTAACCATATGTATAGGATGCTGGAAATTTGGTGTATGTTGTGAGAGGGATTTTATGAATGATGTCTCCAGCTGTAAAATAAAAACAGAGAAACAGCCAAGCCAGCTGAAAAACTGTTGCTTGTCTTGTATTAACTGATTCTTCTTCAAGTTTCTCCATGCAGTTTCCACCTTCAGAACATGTCTACTGGAACTGTTTCTTTGCAATTACTTCAGCTTGGCCAGTCTAGTCCTACTACTGTCCTGGGTGTCCCTGCACTGCACTCCACTGTGTAGCACAGACCTAGGTAGAGAATGTACCATGTACCTGATAGCTTGCTTCAGCATCAAAACTGCCTTTCCTAAATTTTCTCTTAGCTTGGGGTGAGTGTTCCCAAGGGAAGTGAGCATTGAGTCCCCTGGGTGCTGTGAATTGCCTTCCATGCACAAGCTTCCCCAAACAGAAATGCCCTTCAGCCCTGACTCTTCCAACCAAAAGTACCTATTAGTCGCATGCCTTTAGGTCTTCATGTCCTCATGAAGGACTGAAAGACTTAGAGTATTTCAGCTTGGGCTTTTTGCCTGAGGCCATTACATTTAAAACAAAAATTTCCTTTCCCTTAATCCCCACAATTTCAGTGGGCTACCAAGTCAAGCCTTCTTCCCTGTTATTTTCATGGCTATTTACTTGTGAGCAAGGCTTTAAGTTTTAAGTACTGTATGTTACTTTTTACACAGTGACATAATTTTATTTTGAGCAATGATTGGCAGTGCTTTCATACCCCCATAATCAAACATAGGCTACAGCATGGTGGTCAGGGCACTCTCCAGCAAACTGCAGAGTGAAATTTCATAACCCTCCTGCTTCTCACCCAGCATGCGAATAGTATTTTGTACTGCTGGAGATGCTGTGTTTTCAGATGAATTTAGGGTTTTTAACAGGTAAAGTGTGAAATCTTATCACCCAGCTCCATGAGAAATAGGCCCTTGGCTGCTCTGATCTGCACACCCTGCCCTGGGCACGAGTAGGCTCCAAAGTAGGAGCCATGGGAGACTGCTCCACGGAGTGACAGTGCTGAGTGGTCAGAGGGACTGCATCACTCTGTGCCACCCTGGGCAAGGGAGGAAGTCTGGTGCTTGCTCTACTCCAAAGATGAAGTGAAACTCTTGAGAGAGCAGAATTGACTTGACTTCTCCTTGTCTATTCATATAATATGAAACTAGAAGTTGTCTGTCAGTGGTTGTATTGTAGATCTCTCAAGCAGAGCCAGATACCTTTGCATTCTACACAGATGCTCTGAGTTTATGTGGATAAAAGCTCCCTAAGGGGGGACCATGGCCCAGATCCGATAAAATATTCAGGTTTCTCACTTCCCACTTAAATCAATGATCAGCTATTAACTGCCAAGCATTTCAGGAGTACTCCTAGTGCCATGGAAAGATCAAAGAGGAGCAAGACCTTAACCTGGTAGTGAGATATTTGTACAAGGAATAAGGTATTTCCAGAGACCAAGACATATGCAAGGTAGAAAAAGACACACACAGAAAGCAAAGAGCCATAAACTAGATTTTGGACTTAATGAAGGAATTCTGTGCATCCAGAGTATTGTCTGTGTGGACAATGATTAGAAGAAGAATGAGAACAAGAAAAATCAAGAGAAATATTACTTCTGGTTTGGTTCAATTATATCACTCTTGCATTACCACAGAAAATCAATCTGAATGTGGATTATCAAAAGAGTTTAATTTACATTAAAGCACCAACACAGCAGCACCAATGATGATAAAAGTACAAATCTACACGTCAGTTGGTTTTGAGAAATAACATAAAATAACTGTAAAAATTGATGTGGCTAGGATTACCCAAGTATACGTGGAAGAAGAAGGAAAGAAGGTGATCTGAGGAATAATATCAGAGATTTGAAGTTTATCAAAAATGAGAAGTTCCTATGGAAAAAAGTGGAAGACTGAGATGAGACACATAAAAGCCAAGGGAGAATAAGATTTTAGGTATGTTGCAGTCACCCGAGAGAGCCAAAAAGGTGAAATATTTGACAATTATGAGATTACTAACGTCCTTTTTTTTTGTGTTTGGACTGACAGAGGACATATTGGAAAGAGTCTAGGGTGGAAATGGAGGAAAAGACTTCTTATGTTGACTGCAAGAAGCATATTAATAAAGCTGAAGGGGAAAAGGAAAGGGTAATGATAAAGTGCGGGTTGAAGAAGCAGAGTCAAGATTGTTTTTTATTTTTTTTTCTGAGATAAGACTTATTATGAAAGAGGAGTCAGAAGAGACTAAGTTGCTGAGGAGTAAACTATAGAAAGGTCGTATAAGTGTTTGTGTCATGAAGTGAAGCATCTGCAGCAGGTAGATGGGCTGTAAGAGCAGGGGAAGCATCACTGTTTGGCTGAGAGCTGTGTTTGGCAAAGAGGAAGTAAAGTGGGTGGTCCTTTCCATGGCCAAGAGGAGTTATCAAGGAGCTACAAATGTGGCAAAAACATGAGGGAATGACACATAAAGCTGCAAACCAAGAAAGCTCATTGTTACAGAGGCTGATGTCTCAGATGAAAGATTGAGATGAAAAGGACCAAGAGAATCCAGAGCTAAAATTAGAGGGCAAGGCTGATGGAGAGGAATTGCAGGGATAAGAGATGGCAAGAAGGGTTGAGGTAAAAAGAAGAATCAACTACAGTGTTGTGTATAGGATAAAAATGGGAAAGGGAAGGACGAAAAACTTAGAGGGGAAGTCAAACTTTTCCATCACAGCCAAAATCAGGAAGGGGAGAGGAGAAAAGCCTTCTGTAAGTGAAGGTGGCCACAAACAACAGACAGAGACTTAATCTTTGCCAGAAGGAGATTTTCATAGCTCCTAATGGAAAATTGGGAAAGCCTACTTCCTCAGCTCCCAGAGGGTAAAGAAAGGGAAGGAGGCAGAATAAGCTTAACAGTGTCTGTGAAGAACTTAGATGCAAGGTGATTGAAATGTTACATAAATAAGAAGGTAGATTGTAATCCTAAAGGTTTTCTTTCCAAAACCTCATTAACCATATTCACAGCAAAGCTGTGAGAGATCGAAGCATAGAAGGAAGGTTTCAGGAGACACTACTTTAAAATATGCCAGGATCCAGCTCTTAGAAAATCATTTTAATTTCCCTTGATCTTGCCTGGATAGAGTTCAAAAGCCTTTTAAATCTTGTTTTGGCCTTCTGCCTTCATAACTGTTTATTTCCTATGACTTTTATCCAACTCAAACTTTGGGGGCTATTTCACTGAGCTGTTTAAAATTTAGCTGAGACATTCCATCTTTCTTAGACCAATCTCTTAAATGACTGGAACTCCATAATGGTATGAACCTTTCTGTGATAAGTAAAAGAAAATGGTGATGCTGGTTGCTTACTAAAAACCTGGTGTCAGACAAGACAGTCTGACCTATAGACAACCTTCAAACAGAGCTGACAGCAGATGGGACCTTCTGTCCTGCAGGCTTTTGAAACAGTTCCACATGCCTTTTTCATCTAAAATCAAGACTAAAAAAAAAAAAATACAAAATTTAAAACTTCATATAGCAGTAAAGTTCTGTGAAAAATTTTGTTGTAACTTAAATTTTCAAAACATTAACCTCTACTTAGTCACACATTTACCTCCAAAATTGAATGAATATCTCTGGAGCATTTGAGGCACAGCAGTGCATCTCCTGCAGATGACACCTCACAGCTTCAGAGTAGGGGTTTTCCTAAGTGCCATGGCAGGGAATTATTGGTGCATTGCAGCAGTTATGTGTAAAACCCAAGGCAGTTCGAATAGAGAAAGGCCTTTTAACCAGAGCAAAATATTTTTTCTGTAGGGCTTTGTGGAAGCAATGTTTTTTCTAGGTGATCTTTCCTGGGTAACTTCACCTCAGAGATGTTTCTACCCAATTAAGAGCATCTCTTCCTGTGTGGGCTTGGCTCAACTCAGCCAGGGCTGGGTGGCAGATGGAGGGCCTTGCACCAGGGTCCTTGGGGCTCCAGAGGCCTTGGAAGCACCTGGCCCATATAGTTAGAACCAGAGTAGGAAAGTAGAGGTGACCAAGAAAATAGCTGTGCCTTTTAGGGTTTTTTTGTTTTGTTTTTTTGGGTTTCTTTTTAGTATATATAAAAAGGCCTGAAAAATAATTTCATTTTTCAACTCTTTACATTGACAAATATTTTTGAAGTGTTCGTTGAAGCCTATTGTAGACCAGAAGAGAACTAATGAAATAGTGAAGTCAGAAGACCCAAGTGGAAGGACGCTGAGGAGAGAAAACACCTCAGGCATTCAGTTTAAAATTCCAGCAGTGCTTTTCTTAACACCTATTTATCTTCAGTGGATTAACAATTTAGGTAAATGGCATCAGGGTCAAAGAATTACCACCTGAGTCCCTGCAGTTGTGGACACACAGAGACCACGTAAGTTCTCAGTAGGCATGTCCACCTGATTAATGATACTGAAACACCCATATCAATTATAACTCCTGCTGGTTTTTATTTCGGCCAAAATCTGTGTAAAGGAACTTTTCTTTTGGCACTGTGTAAATTCATTGAAGCCAGTGAATTGGTTTATAATGAACTGGAATGTTCGTATTGACATTATTTGCAGCAGCCTAAGAAGCAAAGATGGCTAAGGGAGGATTTCACAGTCAGTGGAGGTTCATCGGAGACTTTTGCCATCAGGAATCATAAGCTTACCCTCCACGAGCAAAGCACAACGTGTCCAGGGCTGAGTGCCCCTTTGGTGGCAGTTTAACCACAGACTGGCCTAAACCACTCATGAAATCTCAGCCTCATAAGCTTTCCTTGGCCTTTGGGTTTTGCTACATGGACAAGATCTGAGACGTGAGGCCCCCTGCTAAAGGGAAGCAGAACAAGATATGGTGTTGGAGCCCTTTTATGGAAAAGAAGGAAAAGGAAAAACTGCCTCAGGGAAATAAATGTCCCTGACTATCTGATAAGACTGGCTCGAAATATGCTTAGTGGATCATCTTTGTGACAGCAACTTTCAGAAGCACCTCAGGAGCACATATCTCCTCATCAGGTCAAAAAGGGAGTTTCATATTTTGAGGCTGACTGAAGGTGGTTCTGCACGTGTTGATAGTTTTGAAAAAGGTAGGATTTGTGTTTGCCCTTGTAAACTATGGCATAAAGGTTTGACTTGGTTTTACCCAGATGACAGCTAATGTGGTGAAAGTACCTCCCTGCTAAATCCTGTCTTCAGACAGGGAGCCTGTGTTTAGTACAAGGTAGCCATTCCTTTTTAAGCATAAAAAGCTGTGTCTTTTACCATACACAAGAATTATTCCACAATAAAAACACAGTGTAGAGAAGGTTCATAAATTTTGCCAGATGAAAATTTATTAAAGTGAACCTCATAGCAGGTACGGGGCTGATCTTAGTGAATTTCCCTTATGGCAAAACTACAGCACATTGCCTGTGCTGTGCTTTTACCTCTGGCTACACAAGAGTGTTGCCTGGCTGGGGGTGGGTAACAGAAAGGACCAATATAAAGGCAGTTTAGTTCCAGTCAGCAGTCTCCCCTCACATGTTTTACAGGAAATAAAACTGTCTTGGTCTCTGCTGCTATTATTGCAGCAGGATTGGGAATTTGTGCCAATTATTCATCAGCTAAATAATCTCGGTGCAACAGGGTTGCAGCTCAGGCAGAGGGTAGGAAAGCCTGCAAGGGGATTGCTGCTAAAACACACTTGTGTGTGCAGCACGTACATCTGCATTCTTAGACACATTAAAAACAAAAAACCTCAGCACACTGGGAACTTAGTGTAGGCTAAGCTGTAATGCTCGATCTCTACGCAATGCTGTTATCCTATAATTTTGCCTCAGGACAGGCTTAACCAAGCCTGCACACATTTATCCGTATGAATAGCAAGTATTTCATGGAAAGCAGGAAGCAAACCAGGTGGGCTTGCTGGCCAGGGGACTCATGGTTTTATTTACAAGGAGTGAGTGCATATCGAGTGCCTCGCTCCGTATTCCCTTGTTACTCACAAGTCCATCTGGTTTTTGCAAAGGCGCTTTCCAGGGCTTGTTGCTGGAATCCCACATGCTGCTGACAACGGGGAGGTCTGGGATGGTGGGCCACACCGGTTTGAAGTATGTCAGCTTAGCTGCTGTTCACCCGCTACCATGGGTAAATGCACTTAGGAGCCTTCTCCCTCTTTCACTTCTCCACTATTTTTTTTCCCGCTTTTGGTCGTAGACAGAGGAGCCTTTGAAAGCTTTTGATAAACTTATGTAATTGGGTATGTTTTCCAAAGCACGTCTCTGTTCTTTCCGAGGGCTTAGCTAAGAACATTATTCCAATTCTTCTCTAGGCCTTCAAAAGTGCCGATCCTTTCAAACATGTGCAGTGTGAAGGATTACAAATTTGTTTTTCAAAGGACCCCAAATCCCTGCTGCTTTCATCAGTTCCCCTCCTTGTGCTCCCAGTTTTCTCCCCTCACCCCAGTCTCATAGCCCCAGCTCTGAGCTGCAGGATGCTGACACTCCCTCTTCTCCTGTCCCTCCACCTCTCACTTTTTCTTCTCATTTTCAGCTCCCCCCACTGCCCATAGTCCCCAATATTTTTTTTTTTAATATGAAACAAAAGTGCAGAGAAGCATTGCCATGGCAGCAATGCCTCAGCGGGCCCTCCCCTCCGTGTGCATGCGAGCTCTAAACTTTTAAAATAATGGCCTGAAAAGAACAGGAAGGGGACAGCTTGAGGCGGAGAAAAAGAGTGAGGGAGAGTGCAAAAGCAATGAAAAGTGGGACAAAACCATTGGAAATGCATTCAGGCTGACATCACCACCCTTTCCCACAGTGGTCATTCACTTCGGAGGCTCCAGTGTCCATTCACTGTCTTAAAGCTAGCTTTCTAGAGCCCTGGGAGACCATCTTTCCCGGCCTGAATGCCTTTTTTGTTGTGAAACAGTGAACTGTTTCTGAAACCCTGCATAAAGGGCTGAGTAATTCACTGCAGTTGCCAGGAAGTCTGAGCCACTTGTGAGCTAACAATAGTTAACTTTATCTGCCGGCCTGAGCCCCCCTTCCAGCTGTAGGTCCTGAATTCTAATAAGGGCTTTACTCATGCCTCTGAGGTTATGGTAATATTTTATACATCTTTTTTCATTAAGACACAGTCATAGCTACTGTTGAGGCACCGGAGGCAAGTGCTGTCAAATGACATGGGGTGGGGGGGAAAGGAGGGAAAAGAAAGAAAATAGCTTTTTATATTAGGCAGGCAGTTTGGCCATTTTATACTAGAAATGTAAACTTTGTTTGGGCAAACCCAGAGATCATAATTTTTAAAAATTCACGTTACAAACCCCAGCATCAAGCGAGACCTTATGATTGTTTTCTAGCTGTGAAACAACCTCAGCTTTTCATAATTTAGGCTTGCTGGTTTTATTTTTTGCTCTCCTTCTTCTCTGCCCCTGCACTGAGGGCATGATGGTGACAAGTGAGTGAATCATGAAGGAAATAGATGAATTTGTTTGGGTTTCCCTTTTAATCCGGATTTAGATGTTGATGTGCAGAAAAATTCTTCACAGTGACAGCACAGCTGTGTATAAGCAGTGACACAAAACACTGATTCATGCAGTGGTTCTGCAATGCCGATAACAACAGTGTGTCTTTGAAAGATGTGGATCATCAGCTTTTTTCTTTACCTTCTGAACTAGTTGCTTTCTTGAGAATTGAAAAAATCAAGTGTAAGGGGAGTTCTAAATTGTCCCTTTGGCCTCCAGTGTTTTGAAAAAGAAACAAAATTGCTTATTCCTCACTTTCAAGCAAATGATCACTCAGAGTGGAATTTATTTCAGAGCGTCACTGTGACCATTCCTGTTCAAGGTAAAAGACAGCACAGCTTGAACAACTCTTCCATGTCTTTGGTGTCTGTGCCTTACTTGCTATGCCTTGAGAAACAGCACTAGAAACACCTGAATGGAAATAAAAGCACATATTTCAAAGTTCCACTCAATACTTTAATAATGTTCATAAAAAGTGATTGAAAGGTGCATACAGGTTTTGTAAAACTAAACCACAGAAATGTACTTGATGTATTCCCCTATCACAGCAATACTTTTTCTTCATCTGTACTCATGACACCAACTGATGCCAGTGGGAGCTGCATGTGTTGTGGATGAGGTCACTGCAGGGTCACTGCATAGTAAATAAGTTGCTTGGCTTTTTGGGTAAGTTCAAGTATTGAATCACTTTCATATCTTCTCTCCAAGTGACCTTTACCGGTGGGAATAGCATGCTCTGATGGAGTGACAGGTTTGAACTGGCCCTTTTACTGTCTAACAGCAGTGACTTCTGAACTTTGCTGTGGGTTTGTCTTGCTGAGAATGAAAAGCTGCTTTTGGCGGGTGGAGGCTCACAAGCCATGTGGTGTGTGTGCAGACACCTAGGTGTGCATACATCCCCCCCTCCCCAAAACCTCTCTTTTTCTCTAATCCAGATGAACTGTGAGAGCAGTCAGATATCAGAATTAATAGAGCCCACAGGCAGCAGACAGAGGGGAGAGTGGGGATGCAGGAGAGACGTTTTACAAAAGACTTTTATTAATAGTGAACTAACTGTAAAGTCATCAAAGCTATCCCCATGGTCCTGACTGAAAGCTCTGATCTACTGGTAGTGTGGCTTTCTCTCAGCATGGACTGCTTCTACTCTTGAGCTGAAACATGTGAGCTGAAGCTGACTGTGTTGAGTTTTGACAACCCATTTAAATAAAATTAATCTATTTGCTAATCCTTTGCGGGGAGGGAGTATAAATTAGAGGGACTAAGAGCATATGATGGAGAGAAAAGGAATCCAGCTTTCTAATTTACAGTGACCTTCAGGATTCACCATAAACCTTTACCATCCACAAATGAACATTTCATCTCATTCTGGAGATAATGTTTTGAAGCATGAAAAAATCTGTCCACTTTTTTACATGCCCAAATGCAGACCAAGCACTTTTGAAAGTCGTGACCTGTGATGTGGACTTAAAATTTGTCCCTTGATGTATTAATTTGTCAGATGTGTCTGTATGATGCAATCCCTCTCTAATAATCTCCTCCCTTTCAGAGCAATGTAAATACTCCAAGCAACTACGTGCCTCAACTAGATGCAATATGATTTCATTCTCTCACTTCACTGGTCTATCTACCCACCAAAAGTGCAATATTGAAGAATCACCATCAAATTTGGGTGTGATAGGATGCCAGGAAAAAGCCAAAACAAACCCTGAAAAAAATGCAGTAGCATTCCTGTATTTTAAATTGATAGGCATGATTTCTTCTGGAAAGAGATAGTGACTGAGAAATTTTTAAATTTTTTTTGATAACCAGGTCAAATATTTTACACCTTGTGTTGTGAAACCTCAAAACCTCAGCTGTGGAGTTACCTGGGATGGAATGTCTCCGGGCTTTTATGTTTTACTTGTGTTTTCAAGTTCCATAAATCAATCTCTTTTGTTTCAGTGCCCTATTCGGCCCCTTTTGGCTCCTAACGCTCTGTCCCCTGCTTTTAGTGACTTGTTTTTTTCCTATTTCTAAGCCTGGTCTCTCTTTCCTTCTGTTCTGACAGACCTTTCTCTCACTCCCAGAGTTTTCATTATTTAGCAGGATTCTTTATCCTCTTCTTCCACTTGGACTGTGTCTCACTTGTTCTTGCTCACTCCCACTTCAAAGGCTTCTTTGTTTCCAAGCCTCTCCTGCTGGACCTGGCTTTCTGTTTTATTAGAAATTTCTGACTCAGAAAGCATCAGCATCCTGTGAAGGACCATCTTAGCTCCTGGTAAGGGTGTTCTACAGCCCTAGAACTGCTCAGAGTTACCTTGGAATCCAGAACTCTGGGAGAACAAGTAGCTAAGAGCCCACCCAGAGCTCTGCTCTTGTGACAGCCTCCGTTCTGGAAGCAGAGAGGTTGCAGGCTTGCCTTTCCATGAGACTCCTGTGTGACAAGATCCAACATCTCTCCACCTGTCTGTGGCTTGAGGACAGCATGGAACCCCAGGAGGTGAGCTGTAAGAACAGACTAACTTTTCTGGCACTGCTGTTCCATCAAACTTCAATGGCTCCCCAGGCTTTTCTACATCTGGCTTAAGAGAAATGGACTTTGAGCAAGAAATGGCAGGGCACCCTTAGCAATAGTACCTGGCACTGAGAGCCAAAACATTCCTCCTCACTCTCTTCCTCATACAAGGACCAAGGAAAAGCAAGTGTCGTGAAAGCTATAAGAGAGTTTTATATATGAATAAAGGAATGTTTCACCCCATGACAGTTCTCAGCTAGAACCCCTCTTAAAAGGAAAGCTGAGGCAGGAGGAAAGGCTTTTCCTCTTTTTACATCTTTAGAGAGTAAATATTCTAAAACACAACTGCATAAGAGACAGTAAAGCCAGTGGAAGCCTCTGTTATATCCAGCATTAGCATACCAAAGTCACTGGCATGAACCCAGCATGTGGAGTTTGCCTGTTCATTAGCTGGATTGCTCCATTTTGATGGTGCACTGGTTTAGCACTGATGTAACACCTTCACAGTCAAACACTGTGAGCCTGGTTTGAAAGACTGTAAGCATTTCCTTCAGGTGGCCAGGCAAGCAAAGTGAAATGAAAGCTGCTGGTGGGTGACAGGAATAAAAATACAGGATAAGAGAGTGCGATATTTCTCAGAGCCACACTGGGAACGCTGCAGGAATCCTAAAGAACACATCCAAGCTGAAAGGAGAGAGGAAGAATTTTTGGCTGGAGGTGGTACAAACAATTACTGTGCAAGCACCAAGAGCAGGTCTGCCTCTTGTTTTCTGGGGTTTTTTTAATGGCTCAGGGAATAGATTTGGTAACTCTGTTCTCTAGTTTTTAATGCTCTGTCTGTGTAAAACAACCAGAAAACTTGATGGAAAATGCCACTTAAGAATTGAGCCATTCCATGAAGGAGCCTTCATTCAGAAACCTGATGTTTGTCCAGCTATTCTCTCAATTCATCTTTGCCAGTGAAGTTTAATTTCAACCGCATGTGTCTCCTTATCTTTTCTGAAGCAGGAAATAGTAATCACTAAATCTGATTGGTCTCACTGCTGCTTACCCCAGGGCAGCTTTTTTAGCTTATGAAAACTAGTGTCAGTTGACATTGTCATCCACATGGCTTGATGACTAAGAGCTGAAGATAGGCTATTTCCATTTTAACTAGACAGTAAAGCAGAGAAGCTGATAAATGCTGAGGTAGGGCTGATTTCAGCAGGGAGGTTTTATGCAATGAAGTTTCTCATTGGCCTCATACCCACCCTATCACTGGAAATGGAGCTGCCTATGCTTATCCTTTTAATGTTTTTATTAAGAGATGTCATCAAAAGATGGAAGAAGACTGTGCAGCCAACTGAGAAAATTAAGGGGGAAAAGGCTTATTGTTATATAAATGTCCTTTCCTCCCACTTTTGCAGAGCTGCTCTTGATCCTTTCAAAGCAGTCTCCCTTCGAGAAAAGAAGATGCTGTTAGCTGGAATTGTACAAAGAAGAAATTACAACAGTTAGTCTTTTATGCTAATATTTTAGTCTATTAATGCTATTGTTACTTATCTAGCACAAACTGAATGCTGGAGGCTTTTCAGATAGCAAACTCCATGTCCCAGAGTATAGTGTATGGGTGATACATGCAAGAGGATGCGTGAGTTGGCATCTCATTAGGTGCTGGCATGTACCTGAGGAGATGGGCACTGGGCTCCTAGCTCTCCAGCACAGGGGTAGGGCAGACTAAACAAGCTTTTTAAAGTTGCTTCGCTCTCAGCTTTGAGGTATGAGGCCTGATCTCTCCTCTGTGTGTTCCTTTTCCTGCAGGTAAAAGAGAAGCTACAGTGCTTTGTCGCTGTGTCTTTGGATTTCAGAAGGTGTCACATAATGTAACTTCCTATGTAGATAAGAACTACTTATCATACTGGGACATGCTCTCATTAAAGGTCTCGTGCACTGCTACAGCATGATACCTCAATAAATGCATTTCTTTCTCTGCCAGAACACCTTTTGATTTTCTGTATTCAGTTCTACAAACAAGCACTGAAATTTCACCTGTATTTTTAATGAGTTTCCTCCGTTCCTCCTTTTAATTTTTTTTCATTTATTTGAAAAATGAATATTTTGAATTAAATGGAAAAGGAAAGGGGCAAGCCAAGTATAGGGCAAGGCTTACAATGCTTAGGATGAAGTTTATTGTAATTTCCTCCATTTTTCCCCCCATGTGCTTCTTTGGAGAGAAGTTTGAGTGGAAAATCAGGCAGAGTTGATCCTCGATTTCTCTGGTTACCACTGTAGAGGAAAATTCATTACACCTAATTGCCTAAGCAATTGCCTAAGCAGGTAATACCTTCTGCTCTCAATTGATAGGATTTTCTAAGCTGATGCACTCACCTGTCCTCTAACAAAATCTTTGAAAACCAGAGAGGAATGGTTGACCTGGTCCAGCGGGTGTTCACCATTTGGCATGGAGGGGCTGAGGTTAAGTGCCTCCAGAGTTACTGCCACACATTCACACTTCAGAGAGACCCCCTTCAACAGAAGCAGCAGGTTAAAAACAGGGCAGAAAGGGAGAAGGAGCCGTGTTTCTTCTGAGCCTTTCTACCTGCCCAAGCCTTGCACATGGCAAAACAGAGGTGACACAAGTGCAGCAGGAGTGGACTCCTCTTTGCTTTTTGAGGAGGATCAGGGCTGGTCCTGATGAGCTGGAAAGAGCCTTTCCAAGTGCCCTGGGGCATCCCGTGGCTTCACAGACAACCAAATGCTAAATAGGGATGGGTTCAATTTTGAGATTTACACAGCCCTTTCTGAAGCTGAATCCCTGCATGACATTGTGCTATAAACTCTGACATTAAAGACCCTGAGACCCAAGGTCCTCAGTGCAATTCAGGGTTTGGTTTAGCTCAAACAAACAAACAAACATTTTTGGTTCGGGACACCTGTTTATGGCTGAACCATATTATAGTTTTGGCCCAGTATCTCTGACTGCAAACTGATCTTCCTTTATATGCAGGTTGATGCTTGTGTGTACACACAGGCAAATGCAGAGAAGCCTCTGGGGAAGGTGAGCAGTCAAGTGGGGAATTCTGCATGTTGGGAGCCCACACAGAGCCCAGCTGATGAATAAATAAAGGAGCACTGGCTTCTGACTGTGCCAATTTCTTAACCTTTGGGATCATTAACGACTTCTCTCTTCCACTGGAAAAAAAAAAAGCCAGCAGTTCCTGTATTTTTCTGAGACACAAGCAAAGCATTTAGCACCACAAATAAGCTCATAATTTGACAGGCAAAATGCCCGGAAAAGTGAAAGCAGATTTCTCCCTACAAGTCCCCGAATATCTTAATGATCCTTTACTTGGTTTTCAAATGTTGTTTTCTTTTTCTTTAATCACAGGTTTGGGTCAAGCCACTCTTCAAAATATCATGCCCTGTCCATGTGCATTTTCTTAACCATAAGTATGTTCGCAGTTTCCTGCTTTGCCAGCAAAAACAGACACCACACAGAAATGCCTACACGTGTCCACAGCAGTTGCTGAGTAGCTCTCATTTTTAATTTATCTACCATCCATCCATGTATTTTTTCCCTTATGTGCGAAGCCAGCATCCACAGAGTTGGCAAATAAGTATTCAAGAAGCTCTATTTGCTGTGAAACTCAGCAAAGGGAATTAGCTACAGTATGTGAACAATAACTTTAGATGGCAGACCTAAAAACCTGAGGCTGATAAAGGCCACAGCCAGTCAGAATGTTCAAACCTTCTGAAAAGGAAGTAATGCTGTGTCTTTCCCAAGAGACTTCCAGCCAAGGAGCCCAGGGGATTCTCAAAAGGGCTGAAGAAGCAGGTGACACCCTGGGGTAGGTGCTGCCTCAGGCTCCGTGTTGGAGATAAGCCTTTGGGTGCTCTCTTGGAACTGCTCTGAGAGGATTATTGTCCATCCCCAGCCTCTCTGAAGGACCAGGCTCCCTGTCACACATAACCAGTCCTGGATAAGCATGATGCTTCAGCACAGTGGGTTTCCCAGTGCCTACATTATCTAGGGAGGTGGGTCAGGAGACAATAACATAGCGTGGGGCTTTGCTGCCTTGCTGTGGCTGCTGCTGCATCAGAGAAAGGTGATGGTTGCATTTGCATCAAGTCACAGTAAGTGAAATCCTGACTGAATAGGGGGAAAAAAGATCAATCTGAGAGTGGTTCAGCACTGAAGCGAGTGCCCACCAAGGCTGTGCACTTGCCATTCTTGGACAGCCAAAATTCAACTGGACAGGCCTCAGCAACCTGCTCTAAGTTTAAATTTAGCCGTGCTTGAGTGGGGTTTGGACTGGAGACCTCCAAGCCCCATACAACCTAAACTGTGCCATGATTCTACGAGAGAGAAGGACAAGACGAGCTTCCCCCTTCCACCCTTCCTCTTCCATGTCCTTTTCCCCCCTCCTCACCCCTCCTTTCCCTCCCTATACATCTCTTGGATTAGCATTTGACTGCTTTTCTGCTAGAAAGGAAAGTTTTGAAGGTAACTCACCACTCCACATACACACCTGATTTTGAGGAGAAACCCATATCCCAGTGTCAAGTTTAAGCAAAGTTTTCAATATTAAATGACTTACTGAAGACCATGAAGTACATTGACAGCAGAACATGACTCTGCCCTGGTGGTCTGAGCACTAATGTTTTGTAACCAGAGGATCCACACTTCCTTCTATCCTTCTGAGGAAAAGAGAAGGACATTTCTCTGGGCAGCCTCTGTAAGGAGCCTGTCACCATGGTGAAATGCCAGTTGTGATTATCCTGTGTAAACCACCTGAAATCCATGTGCAAAGTGGCAAAAAATTAAACTTAAAAGTAACCCCTACCAATCACATTAAAGGGAGAAGAATGGCATATTTAATTTTGTTTAATACTCATCAGGGAAAGAATGGACTCTAGCCTTTTCCATTAATGTTTAATAAAAACTTTATTAATTTTCTTAAATAAAGGTTTTAATGTCTCACTTACACCGACTTCTTGGATACCAGAGGAGCTCATCTTCTTTGTTACCAGCTTTTGCACTTGCTTTTGGGATCTCTTTTCTTTTCTTTTTCTTTTCAATTTTTTTTTAAGCTGTTTTTTCCTCCTCTTCTTCTTGCCAATGAGTTCTAGAGGAGTTTTCCAGGCTGCAGGAGGAAGACATCGCTGCAGCTGGGATAGCTGTAAGAGTGAGAGGTACATGCTGCTTGCACACCCCACTCTCTCAATGCAGAGAGGCAGCGAGCAGCACGGCTCCATAATTCATTCATTAATTAATCCTGCCATAACGAGATGCATGGCTGAGGTGACTGCTGCTAAGGAGTGCCTTAGGGAGGAAACACAAAGCCAAGCCCTGCTGCCAAGCAGCTCATGGTGGGGCACAGGCATTAGAGGGAGTGCTGAAGGGAGATTTTTTTTTGTGATGGGTGTTAATTTTTGTATTGCAGAAGAATTTGTAAGCGGTTTGTTGTCGCTCTGGATTTTCTTTTTTTCCCCTTCCTTGAAGCTGTGAATTTCCTGAATTTTGAAAAACACAGGTCCTTACTCAGGTTTTCAGGTCAGCAAGAAATCCGTGATCGTCTAAGATGAAATTGCTGTGACTTTCCCCGGGATTAGTTTGTGATATGCCACATTCAGGGAATGCATCGCATGCACTTTCAAAGCTGAAAAATGAAGTTGAGAGAATATTTGCGGATTTGCCTGCACATAACAGTGGCTTATTTGACCAAAAGCCTGTCATAAGGGAAATCACAAATGATTTCTGAAGTTGATTGTACTATTTTGTCACAGAGAAAGGGGAAACTACAGGCCCACTTCTCTTTCACAGGATGTGATTAATTCCCATTGATTTAATCACTGCTGGGGCGTGTGTCAGGCATGGATAGAGTGGGGCAGGGAGGAGCGAGGACCCAATAGCAGGCAACCATTTATGATTATCTCTAATCATAAATTTTCCTCACTGGAAGTCACTAAGAGGCCTTGGCTACAGGATAATGTTCATACAACTATTTTTTCCTGCTGTAAACAACAAAACATTTTATGAACAGAGCAGGGAATATGGATTGTCATGTCAGGACTCCAGATTACTTCACTCCTTACGGTAAAGCGCTGCAAGTCTGGATTTCGGAGGTAGCTGGTATCATGCTGCAGGGTCTTGACACAGCAAACAAATCTCTGCGAAAATGGAGACACCTTCCCTGTGACAGGAGTGCCACTGCCTACACAGCTACTGGCAGTTTGCAAAGCCTGTGTAATCGGTCATGGGCATAAAGGACAGAAACATTTCTAGATGCAGCACTTTCCTGCTGATTTCAGGATCGTCCTACAAAGTGATATGACCAGCCTTGCCAATTCAGCCCTTGCATGTTCCCTTCCTCTTGAGAACTCTCCTTTCTTCAAAAAAGAACAGTGTCTGTCAAGGACAACTAATCCCTATTGCTTGCTCTCAGGGGGTCCTTTCATGTGGCAAGAAAAGACCACAGCTTAGCTGAGCGAAAGTGGGCTGATGTTCTAATTTTGTTCTTCTACTTTCCTTTTGTTTTACAATCTATTTAGGATTAGAAACATACTTAGCAGATGTCATTCTCCTGAAATGGAGTTTCTGTCAAAAAAACCCCAAAAATGTCATGACAAGGAACAATCTTGAAAAGTTTGAAACTTCTTGTTTCAGCAGTAATTACTGGAATAGGGCTTAAAAAAAAAAAAGACTATAAAATTGCTTTGTTTTGACATTTACCAAATGAAACTTTTGGACTTTTTGTATCAAAATGGCATTTTTCATTTCAAAAGTGACCTAAACTAGAATGAAACAAAGTTTAACAAGAGAGCTAAACACCTGGAAAATGAAGCATGTATTTAATTTTGGGTTGAATAGTTTAGTCTGAATCACCCCATCAAGAAACCCAAAATAGTTTACTGTAATCAGAATGGCATTTTCCTGATTTGTCAACAGAACAAAAATAATAAAAACATCTCTTATACACCTCAGATTTAAGCTGAGGACAAAATAAACATTTTTAAATTTGATTTGCAGCAGCAGCAGGACACGGCAACATAGCAAAAGAGCTGTCTAAAATGCTTCTAATTTCTGTTCTGAGTGGGAGCAGGTCAATTGCAAAAACACGACCTTACACAGCTTACCCAGCCCCACAGCTTTTGGTGATGTGAGCACTAGAGCTGCAGAGAGTAAAGTGAACTGTAAAAAAATTAGTCTACAACTAAATTTCTGAGCCAAGAGGCAGTACCTATAGCCACCAAATCTTTTCAAGTGTTGTCTTCTTCCTGTGAAACACAGCTTTAAGAACTTTAATTTTGTTGCTGAAGCCCTGCGTTACTGACCTGACCGCCTCAGCTTCCTTGGAGCTCTCACCACGTGCTCCTCAGAGCTGTGGCTGCTGCCCATGTGCAATGAGCCTGGGGGCTAAAAATACCCATTACAAATGCTACTGCATAGCAGGAGCATTTTTTTCTCCATATGAAATCCCTCCATGTGGATTGTGTTACCATCCCACCCCAGCTAGCACATGCCGTCTGGGATTAACTGGCCCGTGAAACTGAGTCCTGGTGGGGACCAGTGCAAACCCAATTCTGCCCACACTCCAGAGCTCCCCTTGAGGGCCTGTGGGAGGCTCAGACGTGCTCTTCTCAGCTGCCTCCTCTGGGGATTGTTCCTCACAGGAGTCGGCATCTATTTTACTTCCCCTCTTCAGGTATAGTCCAGAGTTGGCAGGAGGTGGCCATCAGTGTCCCCCTCCCCAGTCCCCAGAGTGACTTTCCCTTCAGGCTCCCTGGCATTTGAGCTCTGTTGCAGCTCCCCTGCTTAGTGCTGTCACACAAACCTTCATGTAAGGACTTTTCTCCTTCTTTCCACTGGAAGCCTTTCACATCTTTGAGGGGATGGGAAGGGGACTTGGTGAGGCCTCTGCCAGAAGTATGCAGACAGAGCAGGGGACAAGCGTGAAGGAAACTTAACTCTGCTTAGGTTATCCCATCCAGATACTTTGTCACTCCAGACACTTTGTCACACTTTGTCACTCCTTACCCTGTAAATCTAGTGCAGTCTTACCAGCATGAGTAGGGGTTCCTTTTTTATCTGTGCATGAGGTCAACATTTGTAATGTAATCTGTCTTTGCCATTGTGTGTACATATTTATACATATATACATATATATGTATAAAAGTAGTGATATAAACTAATGAAGTTCAGCAACTCTGTGAAATTAGGAACATACATGTCACTGTAGTAGCTTGAAAAAATAAGTGATGCAAGGCTTAGCCCTTTCAGGCTATCCTTTCTGGTTGCAACAGTTCCTGCAAACAGGGTGGCAGGAGGGACTGGGTGATGAGAATTTTGTGATGAGACATGGGACCCTTCAGCCTTGGCTGTCTGGTTGAGGTGTGACTCCATCCAGCAGCCCCAGCAGCTTTCTCCCATCAAGAACAGTTTGTTATTTGTGTTATTTCTTCTGGACAGAGACCCCTCACAAACTGTCAGACCCTTGTTCTGAGCTGAGGTTCCCTTTAGAAAAAAGTTTGTGAATAGACTACAGGAAAGATGGTATTTCTTCCTTTCTTGTAGTTCAGGGCCAAGGTAAACTGGCACCAAGGGCACAGCTGCACTCCCCCTGCCCCTGTGCAAAGAGGGCTTTGGGATCCTGGATATATTTGCAGCATGTTTCATGGAGGCTATCACTGGCTGTATAAAAGAGCAGTTTATTACTGCAAAAGCTCTGCTGATAGCATGGTGCCTGCAGTGAACTCACAAGGATGGCTGGATTATTAAGGGATGTAAAAAGAGCCTTTTAGAAGTGTCACTCCTACACACTAGGGTACAGCAGGAGGTGCACAGCGGCGGTCTGTGTGTCTCTCACAGCAGGGACTGTTGGCACAATGGCTTCTGTTTTTGCTGCCTGTTCAGTATTATTTGTTTTATGTTGATACTGTCAATGCACTTAAAGAGATTATATATTTTTCCCATGGCATAAACAAAATGACTTGCATTTTGCAAGGAGAGTAATGGTAATGAGACGTCAGGCTTCAAGGGGAAATGATAGTAAGGTTGACAGCAAGGAGAAATAAATCTTGTACATTCAACTTAGTCTGAGCTGACTGTCATTTCCTTAAATAAATTAATAAAGTCAAGTCCCCATGTTCTTACCTTATGAGGATGGGGAGAAGAGGGAATGAGCTGTGACCTTGTAGCAGGCAGTGTTTTTAGTAGGTGATGTCTTACCATTAGCTCGAACCAAGCTTCAAGCAAGACATGAGTTTGGTGGTTCTCCTCAGTCCGATGTCAAGCCTTTGCCCTCCCCCTTCCACCTTGCAGCAGCCCAGAGCTAGCCATGATTACAGAGACAGAGGATGATGTAAGGACTCTTCTGAAGCCAGCTGGGCTTAACAGGTCACTTTGGAAACTTCTCCGGCCCTTCTCCCCTACCCGCTGTCACCCCTCCTGCCCCCTGCTGAGGTGTGCAGCCATGAGCTAGGTTGAAATGGGGAGGGGGAATCATGCTATTAGTAACTCTGAATCACTGCTCCCTGGAGGATGCTGAGCATTTGTTTATCCTTTGTTCCCAGGGGACAACATACTCTGTGTTACAGCCATTTGTTGGTTTGGGGTTTTTTTCCCACCCAAATACAGAACAGTGGCAGCTGAGCCGCTGTGTGAGAATAGCATTAAAATGTGTAATGCACCATAAATAAACAGAAATAGACAGCCAGGAAGCTGTGGTAATCACTGCTTTGATGTAGCATGAATTATGATGTGTGTATATATGTGAGCGACTGTGTGGGGGCGGGGTTTCAGGGCTTCATGTTTCTGGCTGTGCTTGTTTTGACTCAGCTGCTGTTGCTCTGGGAAGAGAGCGAACCCAGCCTGTCATTTACCTATCTCCACCTTCGCACTGACAGCTGTGCATGTCCCTTGACTCCGAGGAAAGGCATCTTAACCTCCACTGCCTGTTCCCTTGGAGTCCCTCCCTCCGGCTCCTGGCTGTCCCCTTTGCCCCGGTGGCAAGGCAGAAGGGGTAATCCTGGCTGTCTCCCAGGACCAGGTCACTCCTCCTGCAACCTAGAGAGGATCCTCTTACATCTTGGGCTTCAACATCGTCTTCCAGGAGTAGCTGATTTATGTTTCTTGGGTCTGCATTCGGCTGTTTTTCTTGCTGATTTCCTGCTGCTACTGGGATAGTGAAAAAGGCAATGGTTGTGTTAGCACAGACAGGTGAGGTTATCAACAACTGGGTGTCATGCTTCCCCCAGGATACCAAAATTAAAAACACGGCTGCTGCAGCTTAGTGCTCTGAGATCAGTAAAATACACAGAGTAGGTGGAAAGAGAGGAAAGCCAGCAGAAAAAACCGTAGCACGGGTGTCTCCTTGCTTATTATCTCCTATCAGCTTCCCAGGGACTCCTTTAGCTGGCACAGCAAGCTGCTTGTTTGGAATTATCTCCCGCCCATCCCTGCTACAGCAGCAAGACAGCTTATTAAAACAGCCTGAATTTCTTTTTTGTGCTCTTTGCATTAATTTTTTACCTGGAGCCAATAGCCTCCCTCTGAAAAACTTGTTTGGTCTGAATAGCCACAAATGAGTCTAACAGTGCTTAAGTGCTGCTCGGGTTCAATGAATTCTCTGACCTTATGATAATTTAGGTGTCACAGGGCACCAATAAATGCCAAAAACTGTCTGCCAGTCTGTAACTAGCTGCATAACCACGGCCGAGCACGGCAGCCGGCCCGCGAGGCCAATTACGGGGGCTGGAGCAGCAGAGCCCCCCGGCCCCGCGTCCCCCCGCGCCCTCTCGCGGCTCCCGGCCCGGAGCGGCCGCCGCCCGCCCGGCATCACCCGCTCCNCCCGCGCTGCTAACATCAACTAAGAGGCTCATTCTTCTGCAAAAAGCTCCATCTCCTAGCTGGGGTGAGGCAGGGAAAGCGCAGGGGTTGGCTCTGCTGTGAAGCAGTTGTCTCGAGCAGGGAAAAGGTTTATGGAGCCAGAAAACCGGGAGCACTTAAATGCCTAAAAATTTTTCAGTCGAGTCTGACCGGCTGAGAGAATCCTAATGAACTGCTGAGCACGTGCAAAATTTTCTTGCAACGGTGATATACTGACGTAACCAAAGACCATGCAGAAACTATCCGAGTGAAGAAGTGAATTTCAATGGGAATTTGGTGTCTAAATATCTCCAAGCATCCAGAGGTGTATTTTTCTCATCGTTGTCACTTGATGGAGTTGCACTTTATTTTATTATAATTTTAGCGAAGGCGAAAGGTTGTACATTAAAGTCTTTCTACATACAGGGTCTGCAATACATAAAAGCAAGAGGCAGCCCTGCAATTTTTCTCTGAGGGATAAAGGTGCAACTTGGTGGAGCTGAGTTAATGCTCTAACTAATCTCTCCCTGACTCAGCAAGGATCTGAGGGATGTGTTTAACTTTATTCACAAACTTTAAGAAGTGTGTGAAACAGATGAAGCCTTGTTGCTGTGTGGCATAGCTTCACACTAATGGATGCATTAAAAAATGCTGTCACAGCGCACCTATATTGCCACACATGGTAATTAGTCAAATTGCAAGACAATTATCATTCCAATGCTGAGATTGCTGACTTGCACTTGCTTCACAAATGCTGGAAACACCTTCCTCATTCAGAACTAGCAGGCCTAATTCTGTGTCATGTTGTAGCTCCATTGCCCTCCAGCAACACAAAAGGCCTGAAGAGGCTAGAAATAGCCTCTGGAGAGCAATCTCTGACATAAGATGTTCATCCCAGCCCATCTGCTGGCATACCACAGCTCCTCAACACTAGCTCACTCCAACTGTCTCACAAACCTCTGCCCGGGGCCCTTGTTGGGAAGGGGCCATGTGTTTGACACGTACAAGCAGAGAGCAAGAGCACTGCCTAGCAGTAGCTCAAAAGCAGCTTATGGTCCTAGGGGCTAAATTAAACTCAGTTCAGGAGACAATAATAACACGTGAAGCACCCCTTCCCTCACTCCTGTGTTCCAAATAGCATCTCCTCGTCCCCTTCTGTTCACTGGCTGTCCCCCAGCAGATCCTTGCTAGCCCTTCCTCCTGCGGAGAAGTCGAGTCAGAGCAGGGGGACGGTGCAGAGCTAGGGAAGGAGCCAGTGATGGTGTATTTTGGAGATGGTGGTAAGCAGGAGAGGGAAGGGGAAAGCAGGCTGTGTCTCCTGCATCTCCATGAGCATCTCCATGCACAGAGTGGCAGAATGAACCCTGGGAAGCCCGTGGTGAGCCAGCCCCTGTTTCTGGAGACAGCACAGTAAAGTGGAATGTCTTTGCCTTCATTCCAATGTGCCAGCTCACAGTGAATGGGCAGAGGGTTTTGGGCAAGAGGCAGGGCTCTTTGTGTTTTAGAGCCACCAACCACTCCTTGCCTTTTACTCAGGACAGAAATGTTCTCCTGTCTGGTCTTTCAAGCTGCCTGTGGCTCTGGTTTCCAGTGGGAATGGAGCTGTTGGTTCTCTCCCCCCATGGGGCCTGATGGCCCTGGGCTTTCCAACGCTGTCGCTGAGGTGCAGAGCAGAAGGTTGCCCCCCTGTCCACCCACCAAGCATCAATAGTTCAGAGAATGGATATCCACTTCTTCTTTTCCTTCATTTGGACGTTGCTCTCAGCATAAATCCTACTTCTGTTATGCACAACATTTTCAAAACAAAAATGATATAAGCATGAGAAATAGCCACTGCCCTTGACTTTAGATTACTTTTCACTCGTTGTGAAGATAGGACTTGATAAAGTAACAGTACAAAATGGCTTCTCCTGAGTCATATCTCTTTTTTTATTAGCTTTAGAGGCTCAAACCACCCAAGAAGAACACGAAGGTTTTTAATGCTCTTTCTTGATCAGAGGAAAAAATGAGCATAAGGGGATTCTGCAGAGCAAGAATTATTTGACAATGCAAGCCTGATATAATAAATTATTCTGCTAATTTCTGTAAGTATGTAAAGCATATGTAAACCAGCCCAAATGTCAGTATATTCAGACTTCTTAGAGTTTTTAATTTCCTTTGCACTGCAGAAGAAAAATACATTTTTTTAAATGAAAAATTATTGACACTTCTGTTCTCACCAGCTGAAATTAATGGAAGGTTTGTCATTGTCTTAAACGAAGTGAGAATCACACCATTGCAGTCCTGTTTAGTGTCATAAAGTTGTCAAGCTGCCAGTTTCCTGTTGGCATGTTAATGGCTTTTTTATGATATTTAAAGCAGATAAATTATTTGCATAGTGATTTATTCTGTTTTGCAATTAATTGCAGTCATTGAAATATGTTTTATCTTACACTGAGGTTTTATTTTATATGGTGAGGCCATTATATTTGCATAGTTTTTTGGTATTTAAGAGCTTTATGTTTGCCCAAAAGATGTATGGCAGTTCATGACTGGATGCAAATTCAGTGTTCTGGTTTCAGACAGTTTATGACATTCAGTCAGTGTCTTTGCTGAGTAGAGGTTTACATTTTAAGGCGCTTTTTTTTTCTTTTTCTTTTTCTTGGCATAATATTGCTAGGATTTCAAATAAATCCAATATTTTTGTGCTCCACATTTTTTGTTCTTATTTGCTGGGTTTTTTTTATCTTCAAGGAATAACAGGAATGAAATGTGTATATAAAACCACGATACATCATAAAACACATCACATTTGCTTGAAGATTCTGCTAGCATGAAAATATTAGTAGTTATAAATCCATCTCCAAGAGAAATGACTATATTTCTCTGCATTCAACCAGCTGTTCATTAAATGGAAAGATACTTTTTCTAAATTGTCTAAATTTTAAGGTCATGTATCTCCTTGGAATGGCTCAGTCTTTGATGGAGCATTCTTCCAGTTGTTAAACTAGCTCTCAGCATAAAGTCTTTTCTACCGTTTATGTGCAAGCAGATGAAATTTGTATTCACACAGAGAGCTAAACCAAGGCTTATATTCTTTTTCCCCTAAGATCTGCTCTTCCACCTTTGAGATGCTTCTGCTTTTGGGGTGTGGAAGTGTATGTGAATCACAGAAATTGAAAAAGCAGCCAAAACTGCAGATTTCTGGTATTTCTCTGCCCTTTATATTTTACAGTGCTCGTCGGGCTCCTGAACTTGACAGAAGCTTGGCCATTCGTGCTGTGAATACCTGGGCCTAGGAAAGCTAGTAATCATGAAAAATAAGATGTGCTACCCCTTGAATAACTGTTGACAGTGTATGGATGGGAACAGAGCATTACCTTGTGGGGGAGCTATACTAGAGTTGCCAGGGGATGGAGTGACTCCCCTTGGAATTATGTCAATACCACTGGCATTGCAATCCTGTTCAAAGGCTCCACTGGGCAAAGAGCTGGGCCTCTACCTAAGCAAAGACAGCTCACCTCGTATAACTGAAAGCATTTATGCTGATGCAGGTGGCACAAATGCAAAACCACTCCTATTTCTGGCTGTCAGTGTCCTGTCTATATCAATCCAGTGTCTGAGTTTTAATTCCTTAAACAACGTGGGAGTTTTTGCAGTATTTTTATAATAAATAATATTGAATGACAATTTACTCCCAAAAGTAAGATTAGCATTAATTCATTTATTCAGGAATGCTTTTCTATTTAGTAGTTTTTAAATTAACACATAAATTAATAGATAAGCCTGCTAACAACTCTGAAATAAAATTAATTTGTTGATGTAAATTGTTACTCAGCAGGAAATTCATGTCTGCAAAATAGCTGCAGTTTTAGTTGCTGACAGTCGCAGTGCCTTAAATAAGGTTTTTCCACAAGTTCCATGAAGCAGCTTACAGATGCTTTTATTTGATGTCATTATTTTATATTATTCTGATGGTAACATTTGCTCTTCTTTCATAAAACAACTTCTCCCAGACACCTGACTCCTGGGAAAATTGGAAAGAAGAGAAAAAACAAATCATTCTAAAGCACCCATGCATCAGCCCTGTATCATAGGGTTAAAATTCAGAGATGATAATAAACTTGGTTAAAAAATTCTTGTCTCCAAGCTTTGGCAGGCAGAAATAGTGATTTCTAAATAATAAAGCAAGTTTAGCCATGTGACAGCAACTGATGTTTGAATGCTTTAGCAAATGGATGATCTCTGAGTTACAGAAATTAAAGGTCAGTCATTCAAATACCAGTTATTTTATTTGACTCACATTATTAGTGGCCATTACTACCTATTTCAACTGACTGGTAAATGTCTATTTCCTTTTGCATCATGTCCCCAGAGCAGCACAAAACAGTCTCAACAGTGAAGTGTCTAGCAGCAGAAAACACCCACACTGAAATCAGAGGTGTCATTACAGCAAGGGCAGAGACACCTCTGGTGGGGTTGGCCTGGGTGCCCCTAGAAGGATGCTCTGCATGTGGTCCTTAGTGCATAACAGCTGCCTCTGCATGTACTTGTCATTTCTAGGCAGATCTGTCCAATTTATCGTGAACTCCCAGTGCCACAGTGTGCTGCTGCCACTGCCTGAGCTGGTTTCCTCAGTTCTGGGACAAATATGTCTGTGCCTGCTGACACCACGGCTCTTGTCTCCGTGAACATGCCCATGGGAACAGAGATGCACCAACCCTCCCTTTTTAAAATGCTCCTGCAAGATTTGCAGCATTTGTGCGGTGGAGACCACTGATGAGGGAAGTTCTGTGTCAGTGGAATGGGCAAACCACAGAAGCATAAATGCAAGTAAGGAACTGCAGCCTCACCTGTGCTCTGGGGAGTGCAGTGACTTCCCATAGCTTGCCCACAGTCCATACTGGCTTGCTCAGTGACTTACCCACTGACAAAGTGATTGTGCAGATCCTTGTTTGTGAAGCCACTTCAATAGCCTCAAATTAGACTGCTTGCATAGAGGGTGGGATTTTCCTGATACAGACAGCTGAACTTCAGGAACTGAACAGGATCCAAAGTCAGGTAGGATAGGTACAGTCATATGTCCAGTGGATGAAATGTTGTGAACTCAACTGCTGCTCTTGGCTGGTGGGAACTTTCTATGAGGATGGAAGGGCAAGGCTTAAAAATACATTGTTCTTTATAAAAATGATTATTTATTATTCATTGTTTTTATTTTATTGCCAGTAGAATGTAAGGTGAAATAAACGATTCATAAAGCTCATCTTCCCTTATCTCTGCAATTCTTTTTGGGCTCACTGGAGATATAATTTATGCTTGTTTCTCCATTTACTGCAATTGCCCTTTATCAGAATTCAGGCTATACTTTGCTGGCTGATTCTGATAGCTGGAAGTAATGCAAAGAGGATGTTTTTAAAGTAGATTATTACAGGGAAAAGAAAGATTTTCTATCACTATGATGCTGTTTGCAAAGGGGATCTAAATTTTCTTTCAAACAATACTCCAACTGCTTAATCCTCTCACCTCTATGAATTTTTATAAATACAAGAATCTGAGTTATCTTTCCTGTCACCCCAGAACCAAACATATTGATAAAGCAATATAAAATAAAAAATCAGTTTTGACTTGAGAATTTCTCCCCTTGGTAGAGAAGCAGATATTAAAATAACTTAAATAATAAGCTGAACAAAATCAACTTAATAAGCTTTAATGTCAGGGTCATATCTGCGCCTAGTGTTAGAGGGATAGTATTTGAGTGTGACAGATGAACATTCTGTTTCCTTCTGGTCTTAAAAATCTATGAAATCAGATCTCAGCTCTGGAAAAGTGCAGCCCTTTTCTCTGAGGCAGCCAGAGCTACAGAAAAGCATGTTGGACCAAGTCCTTTCGGGGCACCTTGAAGGGCCTCGAGGGAGCTGTGGTTAACACCATGGTGGCTCAGTCAGTGGGACTACTGCTAACATGATACTTGCAGGGTTAAAAGTGGCCTTTGAAGGCTGCACAATGAGAAGCAGTCCTGAGTATTTTGTGAAAATTTCCTTCCCCAGCTGCTGCTGGCAGGAGTCCTGTGGGTTGGGAACTGGTCTGGCCATGAAGCTTCAAGATGAGCAGCTGCCTTTGAGCGTGTTTGCATTTACTTGCATTGGAATTTGTTGCTCTGAAAAATATGGAGGTGCATCCAAAACTCAGCCTCCCAGCCCAGGATGAAGAGGGAAGTCAGCGTGGTGCAGGAGGGTATAACCAGCCACAGCTGGGGAGGAGAGGCTGTGTGGCTCCTGTCCCAGGCTCTGCAGGGAGAGCAAGGACCCCAGACAGGAGCAGTGCTCTGGCCACCTCCTTCCTCCTGGCCCGGCACCAGTTTCCAGACATTATCCCCAAGCAACAGGAGATGAGCTGAGCCAGATGAAATTTGGCCAGTTCAGGTGATAAAGCACTTTGCTGCTGCAGAGCTCATTATGAACCTCACAGCCCTTTCTGGACCTAGGAGATAAACAAGGGAATTCATTAAATGCATTGGCTTATTAAGAGTGACTGACTTACCTTCAAGATTTAGTCTACTTCATTTGTTGCTCATCATAGGTAATTGTAGATGATTAAAGATATGAGGGCTATCAATTTTCCAGATACTGGGTAAACACCACTGTCCTTGTGTCTTGTCCTAATTATTTAGATTGGTAAGTTCTGATTTACAGTGACATACAATATTTTAACTTTTTTTCTTTGTTTTTTTCTTTTTCTTTTTTTTTTTTTTTTTGTCATGAGTGGGTTTTCAAAGACACAGCAAAGCAATTTTATTTCCAAGAAAAATTCCAACACAGCAAATTTCAAATCTTAGTTCACTTCCAGTAGCAGAAATGTCTCTGGAGATTGAGGGACAAATACAAAAGTCAATAAATAGCTAGTTATTGGAGCAACTAACCCAAAACCCCAAAAGGAGGAAAAAAAATTCTCAGAGCAGTCGGTGGGTGCTGGGTCAACCTTTAAGTATTTACGTCATCTGAGCAGGACCAAAAATATGAAAAAAGCTAATGATGATCATGTTAAAGCTATGAAAATGGAGAACAACATGAAAGTGAAGAGAAATAGTTAAAAGGACTGGGAAAAATTATTAAATGCTTAAAAGGCAGCATGTTTAAACAGCAGAATAGAGAAGGCTATTAGAAGTAAAATACTCATCCATTTGAATGTGGAAATCCTGTCCAAATGAGGAAAATAAAAGACCAGTTAAACTCATCCTGTTGAACATAGAACTCTAATGAGGCAAGCCAAAAAAAGATTTTGAAGAGCAACTTCCTACAGGCATAAAAGTGACTAATAAGAACTT
This sequence comes from Daphoenositta chrysoptera, assembly GCA_013397915.1. NCBI lineage: Eukaryota > Metazoa > Chordata > Aves > Passeriformes > Daphoenositta > Daphoenositta chrysoptera. The sequence continues at coordinate 886,349 of VZRO01003776.1, forward strand.
TCTCAGAAACAGGAAGCCTTTTGGAAAGTCAATGGGCTGAGAGATGATTAAGGTGCAAATAAGGATACTCCAGGAAGCAGCGCTATGGTGAGAAAGCTAAATGAATTATTTGCATCAATGTTCTCTTCAGAAGAGGTCATGAAGGTTTCCACACCTGAGCCATTCTTTACAGGTTCAAGCCTGAAGAGCACTCAGAAATTGAACTGTCAACAGAGGAGATTTTCAGAGCAATTCAATAAAGTGAACAGTAGCAAATCTCAAGGACCAGGCAGCATTAAACCAAGCATTCTAAAGAAGCTAAAATATGAGACTGCTAAACTACTAATTTCTGAAATCACTCTTGAAAGCAGAGAAATAGAAAGTTGCAAATGTGATGCTATTAAAAAAAAAAAAAAGTTTAAGGAGCAGAACAGAAAAACTACTGACCAGTAAAATTGATTTCTGTACCAGACAAATTGGTAGAGATCATAGAAAATAGAATTGGTAAACACATCATTTTGTAAAGAGCAAACATGCCTCACAAATCCATTATCATCCTTTGAAGAAGTTAATGAGAATCAGACTAAGGGCATGCTGCTTGATACATAGTGGACCTGGGTTTTCACAAAGTGATTCACATCACCAAAGGGCCTTAAAGAAATTAAACAGTCATGGGATAAAAAGGAGGTCCCCTCACATGGTTTAATACATGACTAAAAGAAAAGAAACAAAGATTAAGGATAAACTGCCATCCTTACAAAGTGGAGAAACTGGGCCCAATTGAATCCCACACGGCCCTTGCTGGGACCCATGCTGTTCTGAATTAGATTTGATACAGGAATGGGAATGAAGCCAAGCTATGCTCCAACTTTCTAGCTTTCAAGTATTTTCTTTGATCAGGAATACAATTTATCTTGAGTACAGACTGAACAGGTTGGTTCATAGGCCTGTATGACCAGGACAGCATTGCCAGGCTTGTGTTGTTGAGATATTGTGGGTTGGCAAGCAGGTTGCAGAGAAAGGAAGAAACTCCTTCTTTCTTAGGTTAGAAACTGCAGTAATGGCAGGCATCAGGGAATATGTTGTGTATGCCTCAGACTTGACAGAGCTGGCAGATATTCCTCCTGTGTATGTCAAGCAAATTAAATGCTAATATTGACCCACCACCAGGCAAAGATACTTGTTGACTGAGGATGGGAGAAAAGAAACGATTTGCCAATCTGTACACCAAGATGTCAGAATTATGATGCTACAACAAGAAGCATTTTTTATCATTGAAACATCAGATTTTCGCAAATTGTTACACTTAAGCAGTTTTATTACTGTCTTGTATGAATTGAAGCTCTCTATATGTTAAATTTGGCTATCTGAGAAATATGGTTAATTTTTTACTGCTGGTATATTGAGGTAATTGATTGTCAAAATCTAAGTGGTCACAAGTGAAAATTATTTTCTCTGCTTTAATTAGTGGGCCTTTTCAGACACTCTGAATCCTTAACCCATGAGAACTTTAGGGCAAAGACAACCTTTGTATTGGCAGGTACACATCTATGTTCTTTCTTTGATATTAAATAACTGCAACATTTCTCCTTTAGAGATGTTATGGTGCCATTAAATGAGATGCTGTTTCAAAACTTATCTTTCAAATAAACTGCACTATAACTGTTGCATACAATGATCGTAACTCTCAACTACGAATCTATTCACAAAGTGTGTTGATGATACTTAGGGTTATATTTCTAAATCTTTTGCTTCCATAACAGCTGTTTTGGGGCATGGTAGTTAGTGGGGTTGTGTAATTTTTACGTCCAAGTAACATAACAGCCTAACAGCAAGTCTCTTGTGTAAGAAATGCCTATATCTCACTTTCAGGGGAGCCATGAGTAAAGAACAAGTAAATAAACCTTTGTATGGTTTGGTATAGCTTGTATACATATGCACTGCCATATCTTCATATATACTGCACATCCTGGGCAGCGGGGCAGGGTGTAGGGTATGTGGCAGGTACATGGCAGGTAGTACATATGTGCATTGTGTAATCTACGGGGAAAACTCCCATGTGGGAAAATAATGATTTACAGACATAAAATTAGTGAAATTCCCGAGAAACCACTGCACAACACTGTCATAATAGCTGTAAAAATCTACTTTCCCACTCTTGCCATGATGGTGAAGTTAGTGTAATTGAGGAATTTAATTAGATTGTCTGCTTGTGCTGCTTGGCAGTGCCTCGTGTTTTGTGGAATAACAGGCCCTGCCATCAAATTGCTCCAAGCTCTGGTTAGAGCAAATCAGTTCACATCAATTGACATGAACAGTGCAATGACAGGCTACACCATTGAAATGTGGAGTTAATGTGCAAGGCAATGCCAATCTGATCTGACAGTGGTTTACAGTGATGGTGAGCAGCTGTCAACGAGGACGCAAGAGCGAGCAGAGAGAAAACCCGAAACATCCAACAGATTCTTCTTTTACTTATCCTCCTTTTGTACTGATTCAGTGAAATTGCTTGCATTTGCAAGGATACCAGGAAAAAATTAGGTCAAGTAGCACAATATTGTTCCTGAAGTACTTCCATTGAAAGGGGCAGAATGATACCCACTTTTTTCTTTCAGGGCTAAATTCAGCCCATTATTGTTCCTGATGCATTTTGCATTAAATGAATTAATCAGCTGACAGGTTTAGAGTAGGAAGATATTAAAAAAACCCCAAACTGAATCTGTTTCATGATGTTCCCAAATTTGCTCTAGGCTGAAAGAAACTTCTGTGAAGTGTCTTTCTATCTTTTCCTTGTTTGTGTAGTCTTCCATAGATACCTGTTGTCAATTACTGTTGATAACATGATGCTGGAGGAGCTGAATTTTGGGTTGAGGTGTTAAGTCCATTCCTATATGTATGGTGAAAGGGCAGCACCTTCCCCCCAAATACAATTTCTGCATCAATACTAGGATACTAAAACCATATGACTTCATGCCATTCTTATGTTTCTGAGAGATTAGGGAACTACAAAATGACTAAAGCAAACAGCTGCCTGAACTGATATCACATGGCTGAATTTTTCATTGTTCTTCTTCTCCTAGTATATTTGTTAATTCCTGTCCCAGCAAGACTGCAAATGAAGCTCAGCTGACCAGTGGAAAGTGAGAATAAGCACTGAGTTTGTAGAAGACAGACTGTATCTAGGGAACAGAACATTTCTTCTGCTTGGACAATGCTCTTACCATCTGTGGGATGAGGTGAACAGATAATAAGTACAAATCTTTGTTAATGTAACCATAAAGTTTTACAGCTAAAATTGAAAAGGTCAAGCAGTGCAAAAAATCAAGGTTTCTCTAGCAATCTTTAACTTGGCTGCATTCCACAGCTGGAGTATTTTCTTTTCTTTTTAACGTCGTTAAATGTGTCATGTAAGATATCTGTCTTTGACACTAAATGTGTATGATAAGTATACAGGGCATGAATTGTGGTAGAAGTAACAGTTGCCATGGGAACTTTAACTTTTGCATATGCCAAGTTTGAATCTGTAGTAGTGAAATCATAAGACTGCAATGAACGTGAGTGTGGCACATCCCTCTGACCCATCCCTTTGAAGCAATCCCTTCTTGAGTACCTCCCTACCAGCTCCACGCTCCCACATCTGATCCACAGCAGGTCCCTAGAGCAGTGTGGGGAAACACTGGACTGTTCTTCTGCCTCTCTTTTTCAGAGAAGCCATTGAGTTTCTTCCTGATACTGTCCACTTCCAGGTGAGCCTCTAGAGGCTTACAAGCAGGATCAGATCTGACCTGTGTTGCCTTGTTCAATGAGTTCATTAACATGTGTTTAGCAACACTTATCAGTTCTTTGGCAATTCCAGATGCATTTTCCGATAACCACTCACAGCTGCAGAGTTACGGACCTATTTTATATTGTGAAGAGCCACGGTATTTATTGTGTGGCAACTTCTACTGGACCCAGGTAGAACCTGGAACCCTACTCCAGGGGCTTGAACAAAGTTATTTGTTACCTGAGCGTTTATGCCCTCAGTCTCCTAGAGAAATACACTGCACAGAAACATTCTTATTTTAGGCCCTTTCTCTAACCTAGTCCTAAAATAGGAATTGCTGTCTTGCTGAAATTCTGATGCAGCAGTGTTTGTTTACTCCCAGATAGACCTCAAACCCTGAAATATCAAAAGCATGAAATACATCTGCAGAGTGAAGCATGTTTGTAGATAACAAAACTGTTCATTTAGTCAGTCTCTGAAGACGCTCGTCACCTTGTGGGGACTTTTTTCAATATCCTGTATTTTTTTTCTTTCCTGTGGCCCAGAATCTCTGGCTGAAATACAGCTTCTGAGGGATCTCAGTTCATAGTGGGGAAAAACCCAAACTCTGTGTCCATTGTACAGTTCTATGGGTCTCTTCTGATGTGAGATCCAAACAGAAGTGACATAGGAATACATTTTCCTGGCGAAATGCCCAGCCACTGTTCAGACATTTTGATACAGGCTGGTGAGGTAGCCTGGATGGCTCCACAACCTCTGTGTGTATGAACCACTTGGTTCTCACCACTTTTCTGTCCAGTGATTTTTCATAGCTTTAAATTCAGGAGAAAGAGGAGTGGAGGGGGGGAGGTGTAGAGAGAGACCAGGTAATCAGGAAAAAAAAGAAGGAAAGAAGGCTGGTCTCTCTCCTCCTCAATACACACAATTCTCAAAGGAAAGTGACAATCAACAGAAATTGAAAGGTAGCTTCCCAAGCAACATTGTGTGCCATCACTTGATGAACAAAGTTTATTCTTTCCCTCTTGGGATGATCACCCATACCAAATATTCTGGCATTCTTGAGCCTGCTATCCAAATAATATTCGCTTACTAACAGGAACATTTGTCTGTGGGTAATGCTCTGTGTTATACTGCTGGGCTTTGCAGGGCATGAGAATTTTCGGTGTTGGAAAGAGCACAAAAGGCCACCTCCTCTCTCTGCAGGCAAGCAGAGACTCTGCATTCTCTCCGTGTAGGCTCTTTGTCTTTAGTCCAGAGATTGTCTCAGATCCAAGTCAACCAAACAAAAGCTGATTATCTCACCTTTAAATAGAGGGATTACGGAGGAGAAGTTGAAACTGGGTAAGCGATCCCCAACTTGAGCAGCTGAGGGGGATAACCCTTCAGATGAAACAAATTTGAAGGAAGAAAGGGAAAAAAACTTCCAAGCTGAAGATTAATGCAGAGCCATAGCTCCAAGCGTCACGCCTGACATTTGACTCATCATTCATAGTTATTTGTATCTGTATAAAAAGGGAGCACAAATAAATAGCAATTTTAATTCCCTCTGGAGCAGCAAACCTGCTTTTCCTGTAAAAAGTTTACCATAAGGGAAACTTTCTTGAGAAGCATTAAAAAGAAGAAAAATGCCAGTGTCAGCATTGACATCTTTATCTTTTCTCTTCCCGCAGCCCCACAACAAATGTTTTGGGTTTTTTGTTAGCAACGTATATTTCCTCCTACTTATTGTGGATGACTTGAAACTAAATGGGCTGCAATTAAATTATTGAAAATACCCTCCCTAGAACAGCTCTCTGCTAGGAATACTGTAGAAAAGGTCCCAAATTAGTACAAAGAAATTCTGAGCAGATTCACATATTACATCTGTGCAAAGGTAATTTTAAACAACCCTTTAGTTTTTCCAGTCCTTGTTTACTTATGCTGGTATCCTGAAAAATTCTTTTCACCTTCTCTGGTAAAACACAAGGTGAAAACACTGCTCTTAGCCTGGGCTTCCTGAAGGAGATTTGGTGGCTCCTGGGTTTTCCTGGGGCATGGGAACACATAGGCTTTCCCTCTGTCTGACCATGGTGTCTCCAAAACCTGTGTTGGGGGAGTTTTGGAGTTATTTCAGCCTTAGTGTGCTCACAAAAGGGTTTTCCTATGCTGGTACAAACTCCAAGTTGCCATGTTACTTCGGGCTAGCAGAGAGATGGAAGCTAGTTTTTGCCTTCAAAATACACTAAAACGGAAAGCAGTTTTCTGGCATGACCACACTAGCACAGTTTTGACTCTGAAACGGGTATATAATTGAAGATCATATGGATGGAGACTCCTGGCAGTAAGATAAACTGGATTCTACAGGAGCTTTTTTCTGTTCTCTATCTAACCCACAGAATTTAATACTTGAAGCTGTAAGTGCTGAAGACACATTTTTCACTAGATCAACATATATGGAAATGGGCCTGATTCTGCTTTAAGCTGGTGCAGTTTCAAGGAGTTGATCCTGATTTATTCTCAGGTAACTGGGAGGAAAATCAGTTCTATTATATCCATAAGAGTGCTTGTATTTTAAAAGGGCTAGAGCTTTATGCTGTCATTTCAGCCAAGACAAATAGATTTTCTTGTCACCCATCCTCAGAGTCCATGACAGCTCAGAGCTCTTTTAGATGGATTTTTGAGTTGGGAAGGATAGGAACAAGCTATGAAAACACCACAGAGTGCCTTTCTAGTATTTTACCTTTTCCTCTGGTCTTCTTTATATCATCATAATCTAGATGAAACTGCAGTGCACAGCATGAGTAGCATTTTGATGTCATTCAGGCTACCAAAGAAGTGGAAGATACAGCTTACTTCAAAGTGCCAGACATGCACCGGCAAGATTAATTTACAGCAAAGTCAGAAATCTGAGTAGGTTTGAATTATGCTCCTCTGTAGTACAGAAAAAAAAAAAGAAAAATATTGCACTATGGAAATTGATGTGGCATAGTGCACAGGGGAAAGAAAAAAACATTTTCATTCTACTTTACAGATAGAATTGGAGTCTAGTATTAAGCCAAGCTAGTGAGACTATCTAACACTGGTGTTAGATGAGAAAGCTATTTGTCTTCCCAAGTCAGGCCAAATTCTACTTTTCTTAATTGTTATGGGGAAATACAGATTTACACCTGAACCAATAAAAGCAGAATGAACTCCTTTTCAGCATGCAAGAACAGAAGAGACACGGATCACTCTGCAAAGCAGAAGAAAAGAGTGCAAAGTAATTTTAACCACCAAAACACATTTCCCCCTCCAGTATGAAGCAGCAATAAAAATTGATTGTTCCAGTTAAAATTCTACATCATGATGTTACTGAAAAAGTAGCATGATGAGCTCAGCTTTCATACAACGTGTCACAAGAAATATAGGCAGGAGCCTGTTAAGATTAAAGAGTTCTTTGTCACATCATACATTTTCTTGATTCATTGTATATCATTAAATTTTCTTTTTTTTAATGATGTTTTGTTCATTTCATGGACAAGCCATTAAATTCAAATTACATCTTGAAGGAAGTTTACTTCATTTGGATCTTACCATGGAAACCTCTCTTGTATTTGTATTTCTAATGTGGATGAATGGGTCAGATCTTAATAGAAGGTTAGACAGGTGTGATAGTCATAGATGTATCAATAGCACTTATACCTTTTTGCTTTAGCGGTTGCCTTCTACCTTTTCTGTGCAGAAGCTCCAAATATTTATGTAGGTATGTAAATCAGGGTGATAAAAATGATAGAAAACCTTTTTTCTTCCTCCAGCTCCTGAGCCATAATTTTATGTTTTATTGCTGATTACAGTGACGTTAAATAGTCAGTAAAACAAGTATATCTGCATCACACAGTGCATAAACAGCATTTTGGATGACTGTCTAAGTTATTTTAAATTTTTCAGTGGCATGATATTTAAAATTGTGCCCTTTCTTAGAAATCCCTTTCCTTTTTTGACTTCTCCATGGCAGTGATTTTTATGAGTAAGAGGCTAGAGCTGTGTAATCAAATTCATTACACTGAAGTAGAAAGTCTTTATTTGCCATTAATTTGAAAATAAATTGTATCACTAGGTCTGTCCCTTCATTGAAAGATAAGCATTTTGTAACATGAAATAAAGTGCAAAGGTGAGTACTCAGTTGGAGGCTTGTGCAGTTCTTGAAAGTCTTCTAAATATGACCACAACTTCTCTGATCAGTTTCTGACTTATGCCCCCTCCGCCCCTTGAATCCTCCTCTCCCTTCCACCCTTAGGATTTGCCTCGTGCAAGTAGGATAGAAAATCTGCCTAGCTCAAAAATGAAGGCAGGTTTTGTATATTCTTTTTTTGACAATAGACTTTCTAGTTGGAGCTCATTCAAACCCTCGCTGGGTTTTCAGAAACCAATGACAAAAACGGCTTTTGATTCATGGCCGTGCTTTGTTACCTTTCAAAATGTTTGTGCTTGTAAGCTCTACTGTTGCTGGCTATGTCAGTGTTTACTACAAGCAGATGCCATCATGAGAGGTATTGATCTTCTTCAACATGGAAAGGAGGAGTCTGGCATCTTGGAAGATGTCCACAGCATCTTGCAGGATCATGTCCAAACCCTAGAAATAGTCTTATTTATGCGTTCACACAAACCATTGATGCTGAGTGATCTTTGTGATAATGCTAAGATTTCATTTTACCTTGCCTGTAATTTTTTTTTGTTTTAATGTTTTGCTGTTTGCAGAAAGTCCAGTAAGATTTTGCATTATAAAGATAAACCTTTCTGTACCATTATATGGCATTATTGTGTCAGGAAATAAAAACATTCCAAAGTTGCTTTTCAAGATGCATCAAAATGTTGAACAGGACTGCACATGAGCTAATTATTTCATTTGATACATAACCAGGATGTCAACTCAGCCTTAGCAAGCCAGGGCCTCTGGGAGAAAAATAGAATTACCTGTACTTATGCAAAAATGTTCTGGAGATCACCTGAAATAAACCCAGTAGCCATTTAGGAAGTAAAAAGCATTCTCATCCTTAGCTAGTAGACTCCTCTAGGGAAATTATGAAAATACATGAGTAACTGTCAGCCCAGAAGGTTGATAAACATAGCAGTTCTCCAGATAGACACTGATTTTTATTCTGGTAAAGAAAGTCATGCACATATTCTCCAAACTATCTTAAAAAAAACCTCTGTTATAGTCACAGATACCAGTTTTCACTTTAGCCATGAAATAGTGCCTCTCTTTAGAATCAGTCTAGTGTATCCCAAGTAGCTTAGTAGCAGTAGGAGCTCAATTCTGTCCTTGGCTTTAACCACTATAAAAAGAGGATTCTCCCCTGAACTACAGTCCTTCCCCTCATCTTCATTTTGTACAAGATGCATTTCCATCTGGGAGCTGCTAGTAAGCTTGTCTTTCATAGTACAGCAGATAATATATATCTGGAATGTGCCTGTAGTCCAGGACAACACTTTGGAATAGGCATCTTAAATCTCTGTAGTTAGGCAGATTATCATATTCACAATATTCCTAGATTCCACCTCCATTATAAGAATTTTGGTCTGTAGCTTCAGAGAGAGCTTCATCAGTGCTTTTTTGTAACATCCTCATCTGCTCCAGAATACAGCTCTTCCACATCCACTGACAGACCTGGATTCTCCCTTGACACAGGTTGGTGTATTTCTACCAACTTTGATGTGCTTGCAAGGAAATTGATTGTGACATCCCCATCAGAACTAGATGCTGTGGAAGGTATTCTTCTGACAGAGTTTCATATGCCTCAAATCTTGTCAATATGGCCAGTAAAGGAGTTTGGCTGTGTTGGGCACATTTTTGTAACAAGCTGTCTGAATGGGATTCCTGTCTCCATTCAGCTTCCCAAACCACAAAGGCAAAACCATAACCAGCCTGCAGATCTGTCTGTGTTTTGTTTAACACTGTGAATAAATAAGAGGTCTGAACACTTCTTGAACATATGTAGGGCAAATATTTCTCTTCTGGGGAAAGGCAGACTTACAGTTTATATACTGAAACTGCTTTTCTTGGTACTCGGGAAACACTTTCACTGTTGATCATACATCATAAATTGTGCCTCTGAGATGAGATGCAAACAGCAAACTATGTCAAGGTAAACACATGTTTAGGCACAATTGAAAAGAGGGCCAGTTTTTGGGGGAAATTATAATTTTAAATTATGATGTGCCACTGGCACTGATCTGGGGTACCACACCAGAGTCAGCCCACCTGCTCCCCCTGAGGTTCATTGTGCTGGTCCTCTTTTTCATAAATCACAGTTGTTTTCCTTCATAAGACCCTCATCTAGTACACACATTTCAGTAAAATCACCAGATCTTAGAGACTCGGAGAAGCTTAGAAAGAAATCATAATAGCTTGTTTCTTGCTCTTAGATTTTCCAAATGTGCTTAATTTCCCTTTTCAGCACCCAGAATGCACATCTTACTTTACTACTAACTGCTAGTCATTAATGAGCTTTGTTTAATTCAGTGGGCTTTTTTACAAAATGTTAGAGATATATTAGACTATTTTATAATACTTTTACTATGGCATAAATATTTTTGCAAGTGTACCAAAAAACAGATTGCTTCTCCCCCTCTCTGTGGGAGTTTACTGTATTTTTCCAAATGTAGTAGTGCCTTCCTATTGTTTCTGAGGCCAATGGTTACAGACATAGTCACTCACACACAAACACACATGCACACTTGCAGATGCTTCATACAGATAGACAACTTCCCAAAAACCTAGTCTGCATTTCGGGGCCTGGATTAAAGGACCTGTTACAGAGATTAAAAACCTGAAAAAAACACAAGTAGTAATTAATCAAAATAAAAGTGAATACAAAACGTCCGGGTTGGTGTAAATTCTGAGAAATATTCCTTGTCCAAGTCAAAATTAGAAATTAAAATCTGCTCTATTTTTGAATATCTCAACGTCAGAAAAATAATACTGATGTAAATGTCTTGGTTTGAAAGTACATGTTTTGACTTATATTTGCTAAAATCTTTTTAAAGAAAATTAACTGAGAAGTCAACACTGTCCCAGAAATAATTCCAAACTGAAGAACACAATGTTTCCTTTAGTGAAGTTTAGACCTGGGGTTGAGACCATGGTGCTACTTTCTGGATTAGGTTTCTGTTTGGAGTTAGGATTTCTGTCTGAAGGGATACCGGGGAGGGGATGCTGGTTCCTCACTCCAGACTGGCCCCTGCCTCCGTGGCCGGTGATGGCTTGATGAAAGTGCACACACACTGTAAAGAACAGATGATGGAAGTCCAAGCTGTCCCCATCTTAAAATGCCCTATACATGTATTTTGCCCTCATGCCTCATGTTCTTATTTATGCTGCAGTTCAGCCCAAGAGCGAGGCCTTAGGATACCACCAGGTCCACAGCAGGAGATCCACTCCCAGCACACAGGTCTGAACCTCTCCTAGGTTTTTTTCCAAGAAGAAATCCAAGTCCTTCTCTTTTACTGAACATACTGGATTAAACCCCTGGTGAGGTGGTAAGAGCACGAATTATACCAAACCTTGCAGAGCTGTCAGGGACTCACTGACAGTGAGATGCCTCTGTTGCCTCAACCTTGGCTATACCAGACCTTTGACAAGAAACATTTAAAAGGATGTGCCAGCCACACTATATGGGCATGTATTAGTGAGATGAGTATGTCATTGTGTAGTGTTCTACAGTGGTTTGAGGTGTATAAATGGTTTTTAGGCATCAGAAAAATTATTCCCTGTTAAGGCAACTATGGAATGGTACACTTTTTTCAGAGTTTGATTCAAAGACCACCAAAGTCAATAGGAGTCTCAGTGTTACTTGAGAGATTTAAACCTGGCTCACCAGGTGGTTTTTTCCCTCTGTCTGCTTGGATGTAAATTAAAAAAAAAACCTGTGTCTTTTGCATTGGGAAATCTATTCTCGCAGCTAGAGGTCTTTTCTGTTAAAAAAGCTTGGAAGAGAAGAAGAGGCCGGTCTAGAGAACAAAGCAAATTCTGCACTTTTTGTGGAGTTTTCAGCAATGCAGTGAATGTTTCCCTTTTGTTGGAGTGCCAAACGTGTGGTCTATTGCACAAAGCAAAATATGGCCCTCTGCTCTCCTTTTCTAGAGGAAGCTACCTGTAAGGTATGGCACTTCCTTATTTTCTTGGAAGGCCTGGCTATATATGAAATCAAAATCCAGACCATATCTTTAGTATATGAGTAATGTAGGAACGTTAAATTCAGGGACACGGCAGAAGGTCTTGATTTAACATGAAAGAGGATCAAGCTGAAGTGATCCCGTGCTAATTGCTGTGATACTGTGCAAGACACCTTGAAATTTCTCTGTAATGCCATTTTGTTCCATCAACCAAAATAAAGTTATCATGAACTCTCACAGCCATCTGTAGCATATTTTTTGATGACTGTATATCATTGGTGTGTATTCCCAGCAAGTGTGAAGTGTAATAATTAATAGGCCTGATTCCACACTACTGAAGTACCTAGGAGGATTTCCGTCAGCTTTAATGAGAGTTGAAACATGCCTTATCTGAGCTATTTGGGGAAGGAGAAGCTTTCTAAATTACATATTTCTCTAGCTCTGCAAAAGGTTCTTTGGGGTCATTGTCTGCTCTGGGTGAAATGCAAATTTCCAGCCACAAACAAAAGGACTGCTCATCTCACCTGACAAAGCATGTTGGCAAGGTAAGGAGACAATAAAATAAACTCCATCCTCTCCAGTTCTCAGACTATTTGTTCTGCAAAATACAGGAAAAAACGACATAGTTTGTGACACAGTCAAAGGCTTAATAAATTTAAACTCCTGCAGTCCCAAAGGCCTTGAAGAAGAATAAATGCCAAACTCAGGGATGCCTACTCCTTCAGTGGTTTCCTGCTTCTGTAGCAAAGGAGTTCCAGCCCAAAGGGATCATTTAATAGCAACTCGGGGCACAGGATCCCTTAGGCTGTGGAAACCAGGGATAAAAGCAGTAGTAAAGTGTTGGTTATCAGGCAGGATTATAGCCATATCTCCAGACAAAAGAGATGCTGATAATAATAAGAAAGTCTAACAGAAAAGAGAAGACCTGTGTCTCCTCCTCACAGAGAAACTAAGATAGATTTTTTTGACAATGCCCAGGAGAGGAAGTTCAGCCTCAACACAAACCTAAATTCTCCATCTGCCTCACCAACAGCAGTTGTGTGCTCCCTCAGTGAGCAGCAGGGATGGAAAATTTGGCAGAACTTCTCCCTGCCTCTGTTCATCCCACCAAGGTTGCCTCGGTCTCTTCCACACTCATTTGCAAATAGCCAGCTCCCCTGAAAGCCTCAAGTGTGTCTAGACATTGGCTAATCCCTTCCCTTGTGCCAGCCGGGTGACATCAGCACACTGAATATTGCTGCAAATCTCTGCAGGAGCCAGGTCTCCTGGCACACATGGTCACAGCCTTTCCCATGCCACTCTGCTGGAATCACTGCAGATGGAGGAACGCTGCAGTGGCTGCCTGTTAGGGTCTCTCTGGAGCATGAAGGTGACAGCTTCAGAGAGCAATTCTGTGCACTCCTGGGGGGCTCTGTATAAGTGATCAAACCTCATGGTCATGGCTATCCTCCTCTAGGAGCCACTGTGGATTCAATTTCTTTGTCTGTACTTAGCAGGAGTTAATGTAGATGATCCAGACTTTTAATATCAATATAAATTTCCTTTTGAGGTCTATAAGCTTTGATCCTATCCAAGTAAACCTGACAATTCAAGAAGTTACCCCTTGCCACAGAGGTAAATTCAGTGATCTCCTGCCACCTGGCTGATTGCTTACCACTGCACAAGGCTGTCAGCATCAAACACGCAGCTGAACACTTACTTCCTAAAAGATATTCTAAGTTCAATGACATTCTCATTCTCTATTATGTATAAAAGAAACAAAAGGGCTTGTCAGAATAAAGCCATTTAGTGCATACTCAGAAATACCTTAATTGTTGCATGGCACTTAAATACTTAGAAAATCTTGAGATCAATAGATTGATCTCACTGAGTCATCTGTCTCCCACCTATTCAAATGTTCATGCTCAGCATTGTAATTATCTCAGCACCTTTAAATTGGCTGTTAGAAGTATCAGAAACACAGTCACAGAATGGTTCAGGTTTGGAAGGGACCACTGGAGGTCATCTATTCCAACCTTCCAGCTCAAGCAGGGTCCCCTGGAGCACACTGCTCAGGACTGTGTCCAGACAGCTTTTGAATATCTCCAGACAAGGAGACTCCACAACTTCTCTGGGCAACATGTTCCAGTGCTCAGTCACCCTCACAGTAAAGAAGCTCCTCCTCATTTCCAGAAATACCAAAATGATGGCTGCATCCCTTTTTCTAAAGAAGGCTGTTCTAGACCTCTTTGCTGTGCAAAGTGCATCAGGGAGAATGCTGTAGAGGGCCATGCTTGGGAACAAAGTCATCAGCTTTCACAGGAATGGGGTGGGTCCCTGCCCTTCTGCTGAACCGATAAAGACTGCCTTTTTTACAGGAGATTATGTTCATGCACTACATGCAGCACTAGCATGTTACACAGGAAAACTGAACTTGCTGCTCAGCACATTGATCTGTCTCTCAGTGTAATGTCCTGGCTGCCAAAACATTCAAACCTTTCAAAGATGAAAGAACCCCACAATATGGATCCTCACCAGTTATGCAGCGGCGCGTAATGAGATAAAATCTCTTAGCTGATCACCCACCTGGTCGATTCATGCCTTGGGGCATGAGATTTAATTGCTTTAACATTGTCTCTAGTTTAAAAAAGTATACTTTGTATAAATTATTTCAGCTTTGTTCTTACTCCACACTGAGAAGTGGTAGACACTAGAAACAGAAACAACATTCAAACACTCTGAGGGGAGAGAAATTAAAATGTTAATTAAGTTTTAAATGTATACGATTTTAATCAAATAAATAATAGCTGACTTTTACATCCATGTAACAAAAAACCCAGATTTTATATTGTCTTCTGCATTGTTACACCAATCAAAAGTCACACATACAGATGACTGAACACTGCAGTTTACAGTATAAACAAGTTTTCTCCTCCTTCCTTTTTTTCATATCAGGTTCTCAACCTTGGTTATCCAAAATCTCCAAAGTAATATATTTTAACAAACAAAATTAGGCAGATGTATCATCCACTGTGGGATTTGAACCCATTGTCACTGGGGAGAAAGCTGCAATTTAATAGATGAAGATGTCAAACCATATTATAGAAGCTCTTGTGACTGCATATTTATCACAGTGTCATAGGGGTCCCTAGCAAACTGAAAGATTTCACTGTTTATTCACAGCGAAGACACTTAATTAATGACTAGGCCTAATCAGCCTGTTTTATTATTTACAGGGATTCCAACATGGCTTAGCTCAACTGATATGCAAACAAACCACCCTCAGCCTACTTTAATTAATAATTCTGAACCAGACTCACAGAGTGGCACTGTCAAGTAGCTCTTTGGTGATTTACAACACCTCCTCTGTGAGATTCACATTGCTGCATGCAAATGAGCTGCCACCCCTGCGAATCCTTCATTTTAAAATACAATGTGCCGTCTTGTTGACTACAGGAATGCCCTTATCTTCACACATGACTTAATGGAGACAAATGTCTGACTTGGGCAGGTTTGTGGAAACCTTCATGGACACACACCTACACACGATGTCATTTCAGAAATGTTTAGGAGGTGAGGAAGAAAAATACTCTTTTGCCTCTGGCACAGTTGCTGCTGCTGAATTCTTCCACCAAGTTGTCAGCCTCAACTTCCCCAAAAAGGGAGAGATTACCCATTGTCTTGCACTTGCTAAATTATTTCCTATTGCTGCTAAGTAGATGAAAGGCAAGGAAAATGTGTCAGAGAGGTTGTTATGAAATAAATTGACTCCAATGCCACACATAGGTGCTGGGTGATCTCACTGGATGATTACATGCCATAGTGGTCTGAAGATGAAAAGAAGATTTTCTTCTCCAGGAGGTTAGGGACAAAATCACCATAAAAATAAAAGTAAGAATTAATAGGGAGTAATTTACATCTACAAATGATTGAAGAATGTTTCACATTTTTAGGGGAGTTTTGCATTCACAGTGGAGAAACTGAGGAAAAGAGAAGGTCAGAGAAGGTCAAGAAGATATGCTACCAGCTGGGGTTGGCAGCAGACCTAATTTTCTCTGAAAAAGACTTCTAAATACAGAGGGAAAACATTATGAGTGAAGCAATAAAAGCCAGATGAAAATAGCTCATGAGTGTGAGTCATCTCACTTGTGACTGCTGTCCTATTCCATTGTGAGCCACACTTGAGAAACACTGTAGAGCAGCACATCAGGAAGAGAAAAAAGATCTCCCTCGAACCTATCAGCTGAAATGGTACTTAGCACCTGCCATGTTTGCTCAGCTCAGGGAATGCGTGTAGGCTTGGGTCTGGAAGATGTAAATTCTGTACCAGGAGTACATATACACGTGCCTGTGGTTAGCTAAGGGTGCACATGTTCCTGGGCAGAGCTGGCTTTAGTGCAAGGTGCATTAAATTGCTAATGCAAAATAAAGTGCTTATTACACAGTAGACAGCTTCCCAGCCCTGAAGGCAGGGAGCTCTGCAGCTCACGGAGGGCAGATGTTTCTCTAGGCTCCACCTTGCACCAGGCACCTCATCCTTCACAAAGATAGTACTGGAAGGAAGTAATTATTAAAGGCTCACTGTCAGTTTGAAATGATGCTCCCTGTGCTGGTGCGACCAAGGTGTTTCCTATTCAGTAATCTCATTAATGAGATGGATAATGGAATGGATTGAATTTATTAAACATCGGCATGATACAAGCTTGGGAGAAGCTGCAACACAGTGGAGTACAGGATGAAAGCTCAAGTTTATCATGACAAATTGGAGAAATGGTCTGAGAAAGAAAAAAAATCAATTAATTCACTAAAAGTAAGTGTGGAGTGCTACATTTAGAGCATTGTACAGAAATAATGAACCACACTAGTGCAAGGTAGGAAATTAATTTCTCTGCAGTCATTCCACAGAAAAGGATCTGGTCCTTATAGTAGACTGAAAATGAGGCAATATTAGCTGCAGAAAAAAAAAAAAAATAGAGGAAAGGAAGGGATCATGCCTTTCTAACCTCAAACTGCTAATGATTCCAGGCCTTTTGTCCCGAAGATAGAGCTTTCTTTGGGAAAGACTCTCGTGTGTCACTGAAAACCTCCTTTGTTTGTGCTGTTGATGGCACAGTAAGGGTGGTATTCTAGAACATATGAGATGGACTGAGATACCCCATAACAGCCAAGGAATAGCAGTAAAAGATGCTTGTAAGATAAAGGTATTGAAGAAAATTACAAATTGCAACAACATGAGAAAATTGACAAAAATAGAGAATGGGGAAACTATCTATACATAATATGTTATTTTTATTCAGAGGGTCAGAACCACTTAATAAAATAAAATATGTGAAAAGCATTGGGGTTTCTGGGATTTTTAAAGATCTTTTTCCATTAGTCAACTTATGGACAGAGTTTCCTTAGATTTAGAAAGGAAACAGGGCATAGCTGGATAAAGCAGACAGGCAAATGGACAATTTATCAAAATGTTATGCACTCAACTTGATAAAAATTATTAAATTGTAACCTGGCTACTAAGAACTGTCAAGCCTCAAGTCAGGTTGGCAATTCTCAAGTTTGAAAATGCAATTTGTAGTTTGCAACATTAAATTAAAAAGTCCCTCTTTGTGTCAGTCTTCACTAATGTTTGTAGATGTAGCAGGGACTTCTGGCATCAGTGAGCCTGCTTCTGAGTTATTATTCTTCTTGGCTTGCAACAAGGTTGAGAAGGAAGCAGAAATGCAAAAATATCTCTTCTGCTTGAGGTTTTTGATATTCTGACACACTGCAGAGGGCTGTCTAAACCCTCGGTCAAACTCCAGGTCTCCCATTATTGTCCCTGGACACAGCTCTGTTCCTCTGAGAAGACAAGACCTGAGAGGGTGACATGGGCATTTCTCTGCTCTCAGGGATGTCCCATACCCAGGCTGTAGGAATAGAGAGCCAAAACTTTCCTGCTGTTTGTTGTGAAGAGGTAAATAGCCATAGGTCCTCCAAATCCAGTGACAAAGGCAGTCCCACAGATACCGTGTTCACTGGGTAGGGGGGAGTGTAGAGGGGGAAAGAGGGGGTAAGAGGGAGCCTTTCTGCTGTGTGACTTTGTGATGGGTCCTCCTACAAACTGGTGAGTTGTCTTTAGTAAAGGTTTGGGCTGTCAATGGACTCATCAATTCCTCTTGCATAGTTGGCAAACGATTTATCTCTAGGTATACAGAGTAGGTAGAGAGTTGCAATATCAACATCGCTTGCATTTGTAAGATCTGGAATTATGTTGTAAACACGTTTAGGGTCCTTGCTGGGTGTTAGTGTCAAGATTTAAATGCATAATTTAAAAAAATATATACACAAAAGACAACAAACAAGGTGATAACAAGCACTTTTCTACACTGCAAAGTGTGGAATGGCAGCTCTAGTTTGTGCTGGCTTTTAGAGGGACCCAGAGAGCTTTTAATACTTCACAGAAAGGGAAAACTCTTTGGTGTGTGCAGGGATGACTGCTATCTTGTGAATAATGGGTCTATCCTCACCCAGTGCTTTATAAAATTCTCTAAAATCGTTTTTTTAGCCATTTTGCCCTAACAGTGCTGTATATGTGTTTAACACACATACCCAGTGTCAGCTCAAATGCTTTTTAGCTGGTGGAGATCTCCGCATAAGATTTTTGTTGTAGGCATGTTTCCATGCATGTTTCCACATACACTTGTGCAAATAACACAATGAAAGTTTAAGGGAAGACTATTGCCTAAAACAAGAATAAGAAATGTAAGGTGTTCAACACTTAGATAATATTAGAAGTTACAAATACTCAATTGTTATACATTGAAAAAAAAGAAGAATTAACTTGAAAAGATTACTATAATTTTTTCCACTGAGAGCACAGACAAAAATTTCAGAGTGAGGATCCCAGCCAAAGGAAACTGGTGCAACTACACTAGTTTTAATAGGGCTCTTCCAGTTAGAACCAGCAGACCTGATGTATGCTGGAGGAAGTGGTGAGGTAGAGAACAAGTATTCTTAGTTCTTATGTAATTTCCTACGTGAATATCCAGGTTCTAGGTCCTCACACAGACAAGAAAGCTCTGTGTGAAAATACACTCCTATAAACTCAATTCAATATATGAAGTTATCACCATCACTTTTTCCTACCAGGCTGTTACATATCTGATATGATATACAGATATCCAAATGTATGTATATAATAAATAAGACAGCTGTCATTAAAATTTATTATCTCATTATAGTAAAAGTTAACTTCCAGGAAAAAATCATATTTAATGTCATACTAGTTAAAATATGGAATGCAGTTTCCAAAAATAAACAGACACTGAATCTACAGGAAATTCTGAGTTAGGGCTTTCTCTCTCAATCTTTAGAAATCAGTTACTCTTTTATACATAAAATTCAATATTAGTATGAAAAGAAAAATTACATAGCAACCACAACTGAGACTGTATAAATTCTTTACTCTACTTTTCTCTGCAATGCATGATTATAATTGCATGATTATGCTTAATCATTCCTAAAGAAATGCTGTCTTAAAAGTTATATTCTTATGGAGCCTTTCAAAATTGCCTATGTAAAAATACTAAAAATAATCATCCAAAAAAATGGCTGTATCCCAATAATCCCACAAAGGATAGTTATGCATAAAGTGGCTGGTGAAATCACAAGACTAATCTCAGAATTCCTTTCATAAAGATTAAAAAAGACAATGATAATTTACTTTTGCCCTTTCAAATGTAGCCAATAGTTTTATTTTTTGCATGATTGATGACAATTTAAAGGCCATTTCTCAACTATCCAAAATGAGCTGTATGACGTCTGGCTGTCCTGTGGAGGGATTGTCCAGAGGATGGGAAGGCCTGAGCAGCAAAGCTTGAGCAGGAGGCAGAATCTCTGAGGAAACCTTATCTTCTAAGTGGACAGTTCCTGATGACCTGCCAAAGAGCAAAGGCTATAAAGTGGGGTTAGCAAAGTGCAAGGAGCTGCCAGACAGAGCTGGCAGAGGCATCACAGAGTAAGATTGAGAAGGCTTGAAAGTGGAGGGCCAGGAGGGAGGAGCAAGCAGGAGGAGGAAGAGGGAGGAAAGAATGGGCTCTCACAGCTCGAGAGACAAACAGAGCCATGCTGAGGGCAGGGCAGCATCTGCACAAATCAGCCCATCAGCAATGGCCAGTAGACAGGTAAGTCCTTGTCTCCTCCCTGGAATGGGAAATGGTTATCAGACCTGAGTGGCTGTGATGGATGACTTGAAAAGTACTCCAGAAGAAGGTGCTCTATTCATCAGAAAACCCACTGTCAGGACTACTGTACCCAGATATTGGGGCACTACTCTCTGCAAACTGGGAATTGTTTGAACAATTGGGAGAACCCCCAAGTGTGACTTGGAGGGTGATCTATCACATTAGAATGCAGCAATAAAACAATTTTGAAGGCTAAATGCTCCAAAGCTAGGAGTCAAGTAGAAGGCAGTGTAAAGAAAAAAACCCACAGAAAATTATACCTACTTTCAGTTTTGTTTTTCAATCCATGTGAGAGAGTCTATTCACTGTTTTGCCCATATTGAATTGGATCATCAATAGCAGGTGGTAGAAAATGTAGAAATTTTTGTTGTAAACTCTGTGTATAAAACTCTGATTTCAAGCACATTTTCTCCCATGCAGGCTCAGGAGTTATGACTGCTTCAGAAATTTAGGTTTAGAGAATGATGGAACATTTGGATGTCTGTGTAGTCTACTGGAAAAGGCAAAAAGTAGCCTATTTTAATAATTATTCCTGAAGACCAAAAATTGAAAATAATATTTTAAAGGAAGGATTCAGTTAAATTAAAATGAGCATGGGGTGAAGTAGCAGGTAGTTGTACAAAACCCCAGGCTTTGACCACGCCTCTTATGGCTCATTTTCTCAGTAGAAGGGTAAGTGCTTTATTCCATGGTAACTCATTATGTTTTCTATCTCTCTCTGTTTTTTTGGACTGTGAGTGTCATTAGTTATGTTCTCCTATGCTGTTAGACACTGCAATACACTGAGGGTGGGTGGGTGGGTGTGCAGGCAGAATGTTGTGAATTGCCCACCTGATATTTTGACTGTCCTGTGAGAGACTGAGAGTAAATTGCTAGAAGGAAGCTGGTCACGGAAATGTAAAGACAGGCTGCAGGTTTTTCTAAGTCTCACCTGTGATTAAAACCCATCAGAAGAGAGAGGGCAAGAGAAACCTTCCTCCCTGGGAAAAGTGCCTTTTAGAAGTTGGCTAAGGAGTTGAGAGACCCATGATCTTCCCCCCTGAAAATGTTGCTAATGGACATGGGTTGTGATTGTAGCACTCTGAAGCTGTTGCTTCCAGATTAGATTTAAATTACTATCCCCAGGACAAAGTGCACACAAAATGTTTTCACTGGTTGGCTCTGTATACTGTGGAGTCTTTCTTCTCCTTTCAGAAATGCAATATTTCACATGATCTTGTTGAGACCTTGAAGTGGCAGAAGCATTTGAATCCCAGCTGGGAAAACACCTAAATGTGAAGACCATATAGGCAAAAGTTCAGTTTGTGATTTTAAAAAGAGTTTTGTCTGAATAGCCAAGAGAGAAATGCGATTTTGCACCTACTTTAATGAAGACAAGGAAATAGGGTGCAATTTTTTTTTTTCTTAGCAAAGGAAGAGGATGGAAAATGTGAGAATCTTTGAAAAATCACACAGCTGACAGTGACATTGCTATTGAGCTGGCTCACAGTCCAAGAAAGGTTCAATGTTGGCTTTATCAAGATAAGCACGATGAGTTCCCTGGAGAGTGGAAGAGAAATAATAGGCCAAGTCATCTATATATCTAGCTTTGGACATAACTAAAGAGCATCAGCAAATTTTGCTTACACAGGTCTCATTTGAGTGCTTTAAGAAAAGGATTATACCTTTTGGGGCACGTCTTTAGTAGATGACAGTTAGGTCTCTTTGATGGATAAAATAGGTTAAGTCTCCAGGGAGCACTTGGCTGTGCATATTGCTGATGTTGGCACGTTGAATACATCCTGAAGCTCACACAGGGTGCACTGAAGTGCACAGCACGCTGAAGCACATCTCACTCCCTTTAAAAGGCTGGATCAGCCACAAGTCTTACAGGGGGTAGAAAGATGTATATATGGGATAGGACATGGGTAACATCTCAAGGAGATTTTGACTGATGGGAGTTATGCCTGCTGCTGGAACCCATGGCTAGTCCATGGATAGCCCAAAGAGGACTAAAGACTGAGAAAGGCTGGGACATGCCATCTGTGGGAGATGGCTGTGATACCTGAAAACAGCCCTGAAAAGGTGAGCACTAAGCTGGAGTGCCAGAGGAGTTTTTAAATGTGATTCAATAGATATTCCAGCATCAGAACAACATAGAACTGAATTTGAGGGTCATGGAAAAAACATGATTGAGTTAGTAAACTGATGAAGGTGGAGGAGGAAAATACTGTGCAAGGAAAGATTTCATCTTCCCACAGAGAACACAACTAGTTTTATTAAGACTATGAATGTCAGTCATTATTTATTTATACATGTATTTTGCTAAAGGGTAAATTCAGACAAATCAAGGTCTTCTTGTTACCATTAGTGGTATATTAATGGAAATATTCTGCTTCTGTTTGCCGTCTGGATTATGTGACAGAGTGCTGTATGCTTGTGCCAGGATGTTTGATGGGCCACTGAATTAGCTCAGCATTACAAGACAGCAGCATCCCACCGTTCTTAAATCTTTCTCCTTCCTTCAGTACTTCCTGCTACATTTGTCTAAATCTGCTCTTGCTCAAGGTATTGACACAGAAAAGCAAGTTTTGCCAAGGTTATTTCTCTACACCTAATAAATTATAAAACCTCTAAATGCCTCATTCTTTAGGTGACTTTTCTTCTGGTTTAAAGAGAAAAAAAAGGCATTTCAGGAAAAAGATCCTTTTTTCTTGTTTTATGTGGTATTAGTTTCCTCCTCAGAGAAGATCTTTTCCCTAATAGCTCCATCCCACACAGGCACCACCAAAATTGTTGAAGACAGTGCATCTTGAAGGACTCAGTAACTCCTGCTTTGTTTGGCATCTGCATGTCTGAGTAGAGAGGTCTGGGAATTTCTCAAGGAAAGGAGTTTCATTTGAAAGTGCCCATTCACAGGGAAAGTACAGCTGAGTACCAGAAACCAGCTCTGCCTACCCCAGAATCATTTCCACCATAGCTGACCTCTTTGGGAAGGAGTTTGTTCCCATTTCAACTCTCATCTTGTTCAATTCAAATGTAGCCCAGTTGATGATATGGCCAGCTCAATTACGATATGGCAGGTCTCCAATTTTGAGATAAAAAAAGAGTTTTCATTCAGGTGTAAATTACAGTCCAAAGGAATGGACCTCAAAACCTGCCACTGCTCTGGGTGCTCAGGAAAGGTTGTTATGAGTCCTGCAACCTTCATCCACAGTCAGCATCACACATTAGCATCCATGGTTCATTTATTACCAATTTTTTCTCCACTGTCTTAAGGGAGCACGGGAAAACACGTCCTTCCATTCACCTCTTGCAATCTTGCAAGGTGAGACTCTACTCATCAACCAGATGAGCTACTGGTATAAGTGTAGTCATATTCCCCTTTAATAAAGCTATACCAATTCTACCACGGATCTGACTTCCAATTTCATTTAGATACTAGAATTTTCTGCTGGAAACAGTGACTTTTGTCAGTGGAAAGTGCAACTCTGAAAGTTACCAGACTGTCCTTGACTTGGAGCTTGGTTTTTGGAACTGATGGACTCTCAGGTTACTCATATAATTCAAAACATTGGATTTTGGTGATGTGGAAGCCATGATGAGAAATGGAAGTAGGTGTAGTGGGGTGGGGGGGAGGTGTTGCACACATAAAGACATGTTTCCATGAGCAAGGTCTGAGATGTGTTCATGCCTTGACTGGCATCCCAACTAAAATGAAGTCAGTGATAAAGTTGCCTTTGTTTTCAGCAGGAGATGGTTTTTATCTCTGTCTACTGTATATCATCCAATTCAGTCTTCACTACACATTTTATTGCTGGTTTTATGGTGAGAGACTATGTGGCCAAACTGCATGTCCATGTTTTTCAGCCTAGCCACACAGTCTGTGGAAAAATCGTTCTTGTAAAATGAAAGCATATTAGCAGTCAACATATCTCAGGAAAGAGATGTTAAAATTGCATATTTAACATTACTGTTTAGTTAGCCAATCAGATTAACATTTCTACCATGATTCTGTCTCTAAAAAAAGCCAAACAATTCTGTTTAATACTGATCAAAAGATCATATTCCACAACAAATATCAATTTGTTGACTGGAATCAATGAAAAGGATTAGGAGAGAGGATTGTGATTCTGAAAATCCTGTGCACAACAGTGGGATTGTTCTCTCAGCAGTGAACTTTGCTAGCTGGGCTATGAGAAGACACAGAACTTAGTGCTCTAAAAGCAAAAGTCTCCAGAGAGCAATGACAACTTCTGAATATTAGAGCAGGTTTCGGGTCTTGTTCCCATACACTCTAGTAAATTTTTGAGAGACAATGTTAACCCTGAGCTCTAAGACATTTTTTATGACATTTTCATTGAAACCATTGGAGAATTACTGACCAGATGCCCAGATCTATTGCTGCAGAAAAAAGAATTGGGCCAAAGAAACTTGGGAAGCATGAAAGGAAGCTACCTACTTTTAAGGAAGCTCCTTTCTTTAAGTGAGGTGTTCATGGCCTATCTGTGTTTTTTTGAATTCCTGGTGAGAAGTGGAAACCACAGCAGAGCAGGCTAGCAGGAGAGAAGTTGGCCCCTTCACAGGCAGCTGGGATTTTTCTCAAAAGGTCTAAATTAAGACAATTTGGTATCTACATAGGTCAGAAAATAATGGGTCTGGTTATGAAAGGCAATAAGCAGCATCATGCTACCAGAAGGACAACATGAATTATTATTCATCTGCTTTGAGCAGAACAGACTGGAGCAGAAAGCAAAGGGACCTATCGTAGATTGCTTCTCTATGCTGTTCTTTTTCTCTTCTTTTTTTTTATGCTCTCCCAAATAATGAATATGCCTGTTTGATTCTCTGCTTGTGAGCAGAGAATATATTGCTCATAAGGGTTCTGACAGTTTGATTTTGTTTCTCTCTGGTTTTGGATGGTGTCTCAAGACGATGTTAAAAGTGGACATCTAGATGCAGAACCTGGTGCTTGTTGCTGCCAGTTGGGGCTTGGCAAATGAGCTACCCAATTAAGCTGTATACATTAAATGAAGCTGTCACCAATGTGCCAGCCAGCTTTACTAAATGTCCAATTAGAAATCCATCCAGTATCTTTAATTCCAAGGAATATTTTACAAACACATTCTAATACACAGGAGGGCATTCACCTGCTGTAATGAAGTCACCTCTGGGGTACAACATGGGAGCTGTAACCACGTGAAACTGCAGGAGGAGAAACTATATCAGCAGCACACAGCTAATTCCTCTCATTTTCTGCACAATACCACGCCAAAATTTCTACAGCTAAGCAAATAATATCAGACAACGTTCTATGGCATCTCCTTCACATGGGTGGAAACAAACAGCATAGCAGAAGGGTAATTATAAATATTGTGAATCTGTTTGAAAAAAAATGTCTCTTGGGTTAATATTCTGAAACATATCAAGTTAATATGACTATAAAATTTTTTTTAATACCTTTACAGCATCTTGAGAAAGAGCCAAGAAATTAATTTTTCTCATTTTGTAGCATTTGTCATACACTGAGGTCTGCAGGCATTTTACTAGAAATATCCTTGTAAATACTGACAGGTTTGAGGGAAGACTCTGTGGAAGTAAAGTTTGCAAGCACAGCCCTGTGAAATCCTGTGTTGGTTTCACACAGGCTTTCTAGAGTGGTCCCACTGGTCTCAGGTCTGCATCTTCATCTGCAGGCTTCAAGCATCCGCAGTAAAAATGAATTTAAATTGGGGCATTTTTCTCTCAATTTCTACATTTTATTTACTAGGACTTCTTAGGTTTTATCCAAGAGGCCTTTCAACCCCCTCTTCTCAGAACTTGTCAGAGCTGAGATTTTCCCACAAATGGCTGTCAGTCCCATCCTCATGTGGCATTGTGGGTTGGGGAGGACTGCTAGGCTTTACCCACAGCCCCAGAGCAACTTTGTTTGCTTCCTGTTTCTCTGTAGGAAAAGCACAGATGGGTCCTGCTGCAGAAGTGCCTGAGTTACCACTCTTTAAAATCTCCCTCTGAGGTAGATGTATTATTTTGAGTTATTTCTCTGGTTCCTCACTATCTGTGAGTTGGGTCAAGTCAGGGAAGTCAGTAAAGATATTTTTGTGTTAAAAGTCTCTAACTTACAGTGTCCCAAACACTTATTTTATGTAAAGTCAAAGAAAATGGACAGTCAGTGATAAACACAATCAGTAGTATAAATCAAATGACAGTTCTGTCTTTCATGCCCTTTGTTCATATAAATGCTGGGTTGGAGAAAGGAAGGAAAAACAGTATTGTGATAGAATTGGTTTAGAACATCTTTTTTGATTAACACTCACATATAAGTAGCATTTAGGTAAAGTAGCCACTTGCCCTCTAAAAGCAATATCCTCTCCTTTAATACATTTATCAGCAGTACTGAAGCACAGTGTGTTTGCTGGAAGCCTTGAAAACAGCCCCAGCTCTGAACTGAATGGCTGCTTTTGTCTCCCCTAGGAGCAGAAGGATTTTCCTTATCCAGGGAAAGAAAGAAGTCTTTTCAGAGAACACAACTTTGTACAGGTTCTTTGCCAGGAATCATGGGGTTTTTGAACGACCTGGAGAGGCCACATCACACTGGTAAGCCTAGCAGGCAGTGGGGGCTGAGAAGACAGAGCACCCCTCTGCAGCCCCAGGCACTGGCATCCACATTGCCATGCCAGACAAGATCACCATGTGCAACAGGTTGTTCCCTCAGGGGACACAGCATCCTCCTTTGTTCCCTTCCCACTTCTTCCGTTCACTCTCACCACCTGCTCCAAACATCTCTGACAGTCCCAGTTTAACGCCCCTGCCCTAGTAAAGTCTCACTCTGCAGGCAAAAGAGGCAAAACTGAACTCTCTCCTGAGCCCAACAGCGCTGCTTATTAATCAGCCAGACAGTTCATGTCTGAGAGACATAAGGGCATTCCTCTCAGGGGGAGAACATGCTGCTTCCAGGGAGATCTCTTCCACCATCTGCCCACATCAAATCTAGGAAACAGGATATTGGAAAGCAAATTCAGCACAGATGTATAACATGTGAAGGTCTGTTGACTTCAGGGTATATTTGTATTGCATTTAGCCTCAGGAATCTAAACCAAAGACAGCCTTTCCTCCCTTCCCCATTGCCACTCCGATGTAGATGTCAGTAGACACATACTATGACACCTAATTCAGATTTCAGTATGATCATCAGTGGAGTTGCATTATGTTTTTGCTTTGTTATTTGGTTGTTTGCTTCTGCAAGGAAATCATTTACATAGTAATCACGAGACAGGCAACCATTATATAAACTGTGTTATTTTACCAAATTGAAATTCCCAGCCACCTGTGTGACTTGGGAGGGTCACTAAGCTCTTCATGCTCAGAAAATGTATATCCTTAATGTGTAACTTCTGTCAAATGTGTTTGGAAAAGTATTTCTAAATGTCTTCTTACTCCATGTTGCAAAGGGCCATAAAATGTCAGCCATAGCAGTGTCATGCTCTCATGGTTGGGTTGTCTCTGGGTTTGATATACAGAGTGTAGCAGGTCTTTGTTAACTAATGCTAGTTTGGAAGAAGAATGAGGAGCACTGCAGTACCTTCCCTCTCGTAGGCCCTCCCTATTCAAGGAGTAAGAAACATTCAGCAGACAGTCCCTTCTTAGGCAGTGCTTAAAGAAAGGCTCTAGGGCTGTGCTCGTTTAGTCCACCACATCTCAGTCTGTGCACATTTACCTAGTGGAAATTGTTCCTCTTTTATCTGCCCTTCTCTCAGAGAGAGAGATTTTTTTAAAAACAAATTAAGGAGAAAATAAGACATTCTTCCACATAAACCTGTCCTGAAGAAGGCAAAAACCCAAACAGCATGTGAAAATGTTAATTATGTTGTCAGATACACTTCTGGAAGGAGTTCAATATGACACTGCTGAATACGTCACAAGCACTTGAATAAAATGTACCATGAAGACTAAATTTAGGCAAATGTGAATGGAAGTGGAGTTTTTTTTTGAAACATCCTAAACATGTTGGGTTTTCACTGGTTAGAACCCACTGAATCAAAATATGTGGAAACTAACTGGGAAATACTGTCTTTCTATTATAGATTAAGTCCCCTTATCCCTGTAATTAAAGAAAGTGCTTTTTCCACTTCAGCAATCCTTCAGCAAAAACAAAGATAGAACTCAATATTCTTGATAGATCTTGGATAAAATGAAGACAGGAAAGAAAACCTTTCAGACTGGTTTTATGGGCTGGAAAGAAACAGGACTGCATATCTTGTCTTATTCAACTCTTAATGGCACATTGTGACCTCTGGCGGAGTCTGCTGAAGTCAATGGAGTTGCACCAGGGATTGGTACCAGAGCTCATGCTCTGAAACTGCCAGTAAATAAAAGGCCAGATCCATATATTTTCACTGTTTTATGTTATACAACTTCTTGTCTATGAAAATGGAAGGAATCTTCCTCTTAGACATTTTCCAGCAGGTTCCTACTGATGCCTTATCCCTGTTCTTAAAATCAGAGCCGAACACGGTTAAAAGGGAAAAGGGGGTTTTTACCTCAGTATTTATTTCAAGGACCCCTGGTGCACTCCGTCCAGGTGGAACACTCTGAACATGCACATCGAAATGCCCACTGTTGCCCTGACTTCTGCAGTCTTTCTATGTGTTCATTCTTTGATAAAGTTTCTCACACACTTTCTGTAAACGTAGTTATGTTTTGTTAACTGTACTCTATTGTTTTTCATTCTTTCTCCGAGGCGGAGAGAGCTTGATGGACTGTTCTGTTAACCAATGGGGATGGAAGAGGTGGTAACCTCGTCCTCCAATCCATGGTCATTCCTAGAAACATATATATATGAAAAGAATAAACAGCCAGGTCTCTTTCCTGGCTTGGTGGTGATCTGAGAAAGAACCCAGTGTGGAGTGCTTCTTTTTGTGTCCTAGGGTGACATCCCACCCCAAATGCCCACCCATGATAGATCGGGCATAGAATTATAGGTCTTACAAATTAGCATATCTATCAAAGATTCCCCAATGAGTGAGGCCAAGTGAACCCCCGTCCCCCCGGAACCCTCCCCTGGACAGACCTATCTTTTCGTTTACAAAACGTGTTCCAGAGAGGACCTTGGTGTCTGAGGCCTCCAAGATGTTCAGTCTCCTAACTCAACAAAACATTAAGTCTAGGAATGTAGGCTAAAAAGAAACACCAAGAATACAAAAGGCCACAAAGGCATACAAAAGACGTATAAAAGAGAAGGCAAGAAAATCACTATGGCATCACTACAAGCACAGAGATGTTGTGGTTTGGCAGATGTTTAGCATGGTCTCTCAGAAGAGGAGTGATGAGGGGCTTCAGACCTCCACTGGGCAGAACAACTGTCCTTGGCTATTTCTCACACAGGAGCAGAGGGGAGCCAGGAGCCAGAGTGCCTCTTTCACCATCTGCAGATGGGCACATGGTCACACAGTGAACACACCCTTTCCAGTGCCTGGGACAATTTAGCTCATACTGAATATGCACCAGCTGTACATGCAGTCTATTTTTGTGCCCCTATCTCTAAAATTTTGGGATTTGTTCAATATGATTTTTGGCTGACTGGAAGGGAAAGTGGCACTTGAGCTTTAAGAAAATGATCAGGAATCCACAAGAGTTTAACTTCTGAAGTTTTTATAACAGTCATATTCTGGGTTTGGGGGGGAAGTGTGCCATTACTTTTCCAAAAACATTGGGAGTGGCGCATTGCCTCAAATATCTGTAAAAGGCAGCTGAACAAGAATGAACTTTCAGCACATGAGATTTATGTGTCAAAAATACCTCAGCCCTTGTACATGTTTTATGAGTGTTAAAATAGAAAGTACAGTCCCTATGTGTCAGGTGGTGAACAAGCAATACTTCTATAAGATTTAGCTCTTTGCAGGCAATTCTTGAAATTCCTTAAACCCCTGAAATTCTGAGTGATTGCTCCTGAGGGGTGTGAAATCTATATCTGGACTTCAGGCTGAGTTTCAATTGTTGGCTCTAATTGCAGGGTAATTTTTGGTGCCAGAGGGATCCTAGGATGCCATAGGGAAAAAGGAGAGAAAAGAAAAAGGCTGTTGTATTTTGAAGCACAGTTGTTTAATAAACATGCTTTTCCAATAAATAAGTCTGGGAACATCTTCTGCTATGCTGTGCCAGTGGGGGCAAGCCTGCATTTACACATGGATGCTTGGCAGAACGGGTGCTTGACTCACCAAGTATACAGTATAAAGTCTGTGAAATGCTGAACGTGCCAAAGTGAGAGGCAGATTCTGTCAGCTTTGCTCCCGATGAGTAGGACTGTGCTCTGCACCTGACTATTTGAGAAGGAAACTACTACACAACGGAAGAAGATTGTCAGTGTTGACCAAAATAAGCATGGGTCTTTTTTTTTAAACTGCTAACGTGGGCAGTTTCCTTAGAATGAAGAGGTTTTTCAATGGTCTTTGAAGACTCTTTTATTTCCATTTGTTTCCCGCGTCATTTGTTTCCCACGTCTATCTCATTTTAAGTAAGAACCTACTTGCTGCTAATCTTTTGCTGAAGTATTCTTAAACACCCTGTATACAACACTTGTCACAAGCATGCTGTTCTGGCTATATCAGTGCGCATGACCACGCAGAGATTCATTTTTAGAGCAGGATGGTACTCCAGGAGCTGTTCTTTCAGCTGCATGCGTGGGCTTAGCAGAGAATGTGCAGGCTAAAAGAGGAGGGAGGGCTCAATTAACTGCCTCCAGGGTTCTAAAGTACAGCATTGCACCCATTTACAGCAAGTTTCTCTACAGTTAAAAAAGAAATCTTTTCCACAGTTTATTCAAGCTCTTGAGTAGAATTTTATGGAGGATTAGGTCTGTGGTTCCGCATTTTAAAATAGATATTTAAGTTCTAATTTTAACAATACAATGTTGGGTTTATTTCGACTAAGATCTATAGCACCTTTCCTTAGGACTCCTTATTCCTGGTAAATGTAAAGGACCATTAAGAGAAAGCATGGAGAATCCTTACTAAAAAATGTGTACTGCTGCTTCACCTGAGGAGCAGAGGTGGAGGGGGCAGGGGTTCACCCAGTCTGAGTGACTTCATCAGGAATGTGACTCATCCTGACTTAGGATGCTAGGATGACTTTCTGGTCATACTTCAGAAAGGATGGAAAGAGACAGCATTTTGAAGTCTTTATTTTTCCTTGATGGGATACATAGAAATAAACCAAGTTCAGGCTTCCTTTCCCTGGGTCCCAGGTGGAGAAGAGAAGACATCCGTCTTTCCTTCTTCAGCTCTCCTCATTCCTTGGGAAACCAAAGTCTGGTCAGGGTCAGTGCTGCAGCAAATGGTGTTGACTTTTGCCAGATCTGCACGTCAGGCTCCTTCATCTGTACTTTTTCAGACAGTAACAGTTTCTCAAGTGTCTTTGCAAATGTGGTGACATGCCCTTCTTTGTTTGTGAGGTGATCAGCAAAGGAGACTCCTCAATTAATGATCATTCACTCAGGAGCGCACAGCTTTGGGCCCTTTTCTGACTGCAACTCCTACTGTGGAAAAAAAAAAGGAGGCTTTTCTTGCATGTAGAAGTGTTAGTTGTACTTGGATTGAAGGGCCTAGGAGATTCTTTATATTCAAAGAGCAAACACCGCCACTATCATTATGAATTACTATTCCTGATGAGTCTAATTCTTTTTACTGCCATTACAGCAGATGCTCACATATCAATCCTCAGTGGCCAAATCAATCTTTCCAAACTCCTAATAAATATTCCAGGAAGAGTACTAGATTTTATAAAAGCATTTCCTGGCCTTGGCAGGAGAAGATAGAGCTTCCCCTTCAAGGTGGCTTTTCATACAGTTTACCTGCAAAGCCTGAGGGACACCGGATAGGGATCCCTTGCTGAACATTGCTGTTCTACAGGCAGATATTCACAGTGATGGCATTTTTCCCTGTTAACAGCCTTCAGTACAATATTTTTCTCTTTGTGGCTATGTCTCTTCTTTCAGCTTCATCCATCTTCAGGTGCATGAGCTCTGTTGTGGTTAATTAGAAACTTCAGGGACTTTTAACATGGAGAATTCCTCAGAACACAAATCAAGTGAAAAAATAGGCATCTCCTGACAGAACCTGGAAAATAGAAAGCCTAGTGAAATAAAACATATGGGTTGCTCAAAAGAATAGATCTTTAAAAGTCAGATAGCAAACTACATAGATTATCTGCATATAGATTTCTTCTTACCTAATTTCTTTCTTGCTGTCATCTAGCAGATTAGCAACCTTCAGCTGCTAATCATCACCAATGCGTCTCCTAGAACAGCTGTTCCCATTTTCCTGTCTCCTCCTGGAAATTCTGTTCCCTATGGTCTTGTTTGATTACATAAAAAATTACAGAAAACTAGGAAAAAAAATACTTCCCATAAACTTACGGCTTTGTGACATGAGCCTCTACCCTTCCTGTAACTCTTCTGGATGCCTCTTGGATCTCATGTTTCCTCTGCTCTTATATTGACTCCTCTTTTCCATTGCCATGAGAAACAAGAGGTGTTACAGGGAAAAACAGTTGATAGACCCTTAATCATTAGGAATGAACCTATGCGCAGAGGGCAGGTACATGAAAACAGGCAGTACCATCCTCTTTTCTGACAGAATGTTGTCAGCCTGTATTGGTGAGTTTTAAAAAGAGTAGGAGAAGTAAACCATGGACTCATTTGGGTAGGGGAAGGCAGCTGCCAAGTTGCTGAGTCAAGCCCTGCTTTTAAGAGAGTTTATGGTTTCCTATGCACCAGACAGAACTGCCTCTGAAATGCTTGGGAATAAAATAGATGGATGAAGTGTTGCCTTTTGGATCAATTTTTTGGTATGTATGTTCCATGTTCTTCCATTTTTAAGTGTTTTTCAAGGCTGCCTGCAGCCTTGAATTGGCTGCTTTTTGGCATGGAGTTTGAACAAGACTGAAATTGAGTTAAAATATAATGAGATTCTGAAACAGTTGAGTTATTCTTAAGATTTGCTCATGTTTAGCTATCATTCCATTTATAGAACACTTGTAAGGATTAGCATACAGCACACCAAAAGAAGCATATGTCTTATGAAATAGTACGCTTTAGGTCCCATAGTTGCTGCTGGGAGATTTCCTCCCTCAATATCTTTTTGTTTTGCTGTGCTTTCTTTCAGTCCAAAGCAGAGCTTTGCTGGTGCCAATACTGTGTTCAGAAAGTAACCTTACCCAATGTCCTCCCACAGCAGGAAAGCACAGCTCACACAACAGGTGTGGTTTACAAGGGCACGACACTATGTGCATCAAAAAGCATCTGAGTCCTCTCTTTATATATCTTTAGTAAGAAGAAACATAATTGGAAAACAGAGAATTAATTCAAAGATCCACTAAGCCAGGTTGGATGGGTTCTTGGTCTAGTGGAAGGTGTCCCTCCTCATGGCAGGGGAATTGGAACTAGATGATCTTTAAGGTCCTTTCCAACCCAAACCATTCTATGATTCTATTACTTCTGCCACTGTTAATATGTACCAAGGCCCATGCATCTGGAAAGTCCATCCAGTTTTGGATGTGGGGCAGCTGGATGAGTACAAGCACTTAATGTAGATCCAATGGGTCTCATAAAGGCAACTCCAAGTACTGGTTTCAGTATAATGCAATTTTAGGAATACTTGTAAGTTACCAGTGGCCCAAAATGAATCACAACCTTGATTTAAATATATAGACTTCTTATGAGATATAAAGACTTTCTTGTCTAAGAATTAGATCTGCAAAAGGCAGCATACTGAGGGGGGAGCAGGACCTGAAATGAGAGAAGTGGGAAATGACACAGAGTAGGTAGCGGTATGCCTTTCAATTCATAAAATGAAGAAAAAAGCCAGTCTGAAATAGCATAAACCAGCAACAGGTTACTCATAAATTTCAAAACATTCTCACCATCCAAAGCCTCTTTAAATGGGGGCCATTTTCAGCCTTTACTGTCTCAGTCTGTTGCTGATCATAATCCTCTTCCTTGTATTCATTTTTCCAAGACTGATGTTCCTCTTCTGTGAATCAGAGAGCTTTAACCCTAAGAGGGTGTATTTCCAGATCTGGTGGGGCAAGATCCCTCTTTCATTGCAAGAGCACAGCTCCTCAAACTCCTCAGTAAAGCTACAGAGGTCAGTAGAATAAAAGCCAGGCCCCTGTGTTTCCCTGGGTCCAGAGTAAGGCCCACTGCCTGCAAATGAACTTTTCCATACCAGCACAACAATGAGGATAGGTTATATATACATCAAGTATCCTACCTAAACAGATAACTAAATTAAAAAAAAAATTATAGCAGTAAAAATACGTGTATATTTTTAAACCAGTAGATTGTGTGTGGTTTCAAAATCTTTTCATTCAGTTGTTCACGGCAAAATAATGTTTACAGAACAGATAAAGGCAAGCAGGAAGCTGTAGGTAATGGATGTCTAGAAAAGCTGTCTTAAAAACAAGTGTACCTGTGAGGAACAATTGGCAGACTGTTGGGACTTTTACGGATAATTACATTACACAGGCTCTCATAATGTCAGATGCAATATAATAAATAGGCTGCTCACTTTGGCGTTCCCTGTAGTCAGCTAGAGCTATCTGGAAGGCAACTCTTCATTTTTCTGGTTTGTGTGAAAATTATGCCTTTTTTTCAGGAGCTCCTTACTTTGCAGAACACCACACCGCCCAGCAGTTGCTCGTCATAGTTGTAAATTGATTATACCAAACTGTCAGTGTGGAAACACTGGTGCTTGCGTTGTCTAGCTCAGCTCTTACTTTTGAGCTCCTCCAGAGCCCCGAGCTTGCCACAGTGATGCTTGCTTGGGATGGACCCTACCCTTGGAGGTCTTAAATACACCAGTCATCACCTCTCACCCTGTGGCTGCCCTATGGGGTTGGTGGTGCTCTGCACCTTGCAGAGGGAACTCAGGATCACTCAAGACTGGATATCTACTTTGTTATTTTCCTATGGAACCAATGAAATTCTGCTGGGATTTTTTGGGGGGAGAGGTGGTTTTTTTTTTTTTGGTTGTTTGGGGTTTTTTTGGTTGTTTTGTTGCTATTGTTGTTGTTGGATGGGTTTTATTGTTGTGGTTTTCTGTTTGGTTGGGGTTTGGGTGGTGGTTTTTTTGTTTGGTTTTTTTTTTGGTTGGTTGGTTTTGGTTGTTTTTTTTGGTTTTTTGGTTTTTTTGTTTTTTTTTTAGCAGTATAGGAATATTAGTCACCAAAAAAAGAAAAAAAAAAAAAAAGAAAAATACATATGGAGCTTATATGCATTTTGCCCTACCTTGAGCACAGACAGCTCCTCAGGTCTTTCAGGAAAGCATCAAGACAAAAGAAGTGGCAACTCCCGAGTTGCTCTGAGGTAAGGATTGTGTTGGAGAGGCAAATCTCAGGCCCGTGCTTCTCATTGTATACTCCCCTGCATGTCCCAGTGGTGGATATCTATGATAAAAAGCTGTTTCTGGTCAGCTCTGCATTCAGCTGGGCTCTCTCCTTGTCACCTGGGTGCTAATGGCAGCCTCCTGAAGGGATGCCTTTCCCTGCAGGAAGGAAAACACAGCATCCAGCTTCAGTAGGAGCTCAGCCAGTATGTGCTGGTGCTTGAACTACTGCTCAGGCAGGCACACAAAAGACAGAATTTGGGAGCAGAGGTTGGGGTAGATTTTCTCTACATTGCTCCCTGTTCACACACGACAGGGATGGCAAACTGACAGGCACCACTTCCATTTTGTCACAGCTTCTCCAACATGGTCATGCCATCCTGAGGTGGAGGATCAGCTCTTTACTATCAAGTGTCTCCATCTCTTTGAAAGGATGCTGCTGAGTCTGGTGGATTAGAAATAAGATGGACAGTTAAGCATGGAGTATTTCACTGCATTTATGGACACAGCTTGAGCAAGTGGATTTTTCAAGAAGTCGGGTGAGGAGAGTACTGGTGAGGTTTTATTAACTGGGGTTTTGTTTCCCCTTGTGTATTTTTTATTCCTCCCCCAGCCCGCCATCCCAAATCTACAAGCCAAGTGCCAGTTCATGGGATAGACCTGCAAACAGAGAAATGCCCCTGTTTGCTCAATATTTTCCAGGAACAGAATCCTGCTCTAGGCATTTCTAGTTGTCATCTGAGGCAGAGAGCAAAATAAATGCAGCCATCTTTCAGAGTCTCCTTGAGGAGCCCGTCATTTTATGTTGTAATGACATGTGCATTTAATAAAGATATAGAGTATTCTGAGGAGAGTAAAACTGCGCTCTTATCTTAGAGAAATATAGACATTAAGAATGAAGATTTCATTTAATTGTGGCTTGCTGCTGTGCACAATTTACCAAAATGGCAGTAAACTGCTATTGAACTGTAACATCTAAAGATGTCTAAGTGCTTGGATAATTTGTGGTTTTTTCCTCCTTTGGAGGATAGCAATAAAATAGCTAAAAAATAGGAAGAAAATATTGCATCAAGGCCTGAAAAGCAAAGAGGGAAGTAGTCACATACTCAAGGGCTCTAATGCAAGCATCATCCCCAGGAGAGGCACACCTCGACCCTCTTACCTTTACCATTACAAATAAATAAAATGATGGGCTTGTATCCCAGAGAGATGCAGTCCAGCAGTACTGGTGCTTTTGTAAGTTTGTAAGCCCTTTAAGAAAAGTTCCCATAGGTAAGTTGTGGGCTTAGCGTTCCTTAACTGGATTTCACAGGCCCCTTAAAAGCAGTGTGTGATCCCTTCCTCCCCCTGGCCCCTCTTCCACAGCCACAGGTAAAAACCAATGGCTGCAGTTGCACAGGATTTGTGTCCACAGTTGAATCCCTTTATTGTCACTTAATGCAGTTCTGAGGGTCTTCGTTCTGCTTGGGTGGCCCAGGGAGCTCCCTTTGATCCCTGCCCATTAGTGGAATCCCTTGGGAATCACACCAACACCCACTGACTTGCCCATGATGACTGTCTGGCTGTAATCTAAGATGCCTATGGGACTGACAGAAGCATTTGCATGTCTTAAGTGTCCCCAGTGGGGCCTTTGGTTCAAAATGACCAAGACAAGATGTAAGTTGATGGAGCTGTCAGGGCTCTGTCTAAGATGCAGAAGAGGCACTTCACACCCTGGCACAGCAGAGAGAGCCTCAGCTGATGATAAGAAGACATGGCATCCAAGTAACCCAACAGCATTGGCCTCCTCTGTAATAGGAGTGGTACCAGTGGTAGCTCCGAGATAAGAGTGGGAGAAGATCCAAGCAGGCACCCAGGAGAGGATTTTGGGAAGAGCACAGACAGCAGAAAAGAAGAAAAGGACGAACCAAAAGGAAGATTCTGTGAAGGAAGAAGTGCTGAGTTTTATTCAAACTTTTGTTATCTACAAGTGTTTTTGTTCATTGTGGAGTTTTTTCTTGGTGGTTTGTTGTTTTTTGGGGTTTTTTAAAATTTTTTTTTTTGGTGGCTTTGATGCGATCTGTGGTAAAATTTGTTTCTGCTGTGCACGACAAGCATTAGTCCTAGCTGCAGAGATTTTATTACGCTAAGCAATGGGCTCCTGTGCCTTGGATGGGTAAATGAAGGATACCCAGCAGTCACCTCTCTGCAGGGATGAAGCATGGAGAGCAAAGATTTTATAGATTGCAGTGTTACAGCATCAGTGTTGACCCACCTGCTTACAGTGACAAAGAAAACTGGCACCTGGGTAACATTTATCAAAGGTACTGTGTTGAAGCACAATCTCAGGATTGTGGATTATTCTTATTAATAGAAAGTGTAATCTACCTCTAGGAGATAACAAATAAGTAAAGTTCATAGCTATTATTACCTCCAGATACATTCAGTGTGAGTATTTCACACTGGAAGTTATCTTGCATTCATGTAAATTACATTGACTAGAAAATACTAATGCTCTCCCCAAGATAACAAATGTAAATGTAAAATATTCTAATCTAGTGGTGCTAATGTGCCTAGGGAGGGTTTATTACACTATGAAATTTAGATGAATCACAGAAGTGGAATGTTGGATGAAATTACCAGGTAGTGATGTCTTTAGCTGTGTGCCCAGGCAGGTGGATGGCAAACTGCAGAAATTAAGAACGAACTCTGCCATAAGAATCCCTCTTTCAGCCGTCATCCAGAGACAGGACTGTCCACTTTCCTCTGGATTTGCCAGTGGGATCAAGGAAACACAATAAATTCTTTCTTTTCCTTCTCCTTACCTTCAGAATTTCATTTTGTGTATTTGTTTTGCTATTTGTATTGAGTTGCTCATCTCTGACACGTCTGCTAGCAAGGAATGAATAAATAAAGCCAAATGAGCTGAATGAGTTGTCTGAAGAATAGTGTGAAATTTACTTGAAAAATCATTCAGCAGTTGTTTGCGACAACAAAGAAAACTGAGAAAAGTCAGTTGCATATTTATAGAGGTGTTGTCAGCATCTTTCAGATCAGTCTGCTGTGCCTCTCCCATTTTGCCCACATGAAAGTGGGAGAGCTTGTAATTTTTGCCAGGCAGCTCTGCAGCCATGCATTACCCAGGAAGGCTGCTCCAGAGTCCAGTGGAAAGATTTAAAAATTGTTTTTATTAGCTTAACATGCTACTTTCTAAAATGAGTTTTTCACTTAGTTTTACCCCAGAGCCTGAGAGTTCAGAGCTCAGACCCCCTGGCCACGTTGTATGTAAAACAACGCCCTGCCAAACTGCTGAAACCATTACTTCGTGTGCAACTTCGTGTGCAATTTCTAGAGTGGGTGAAAGGTGCTAGGCTGGCATCCTTGGACAATAAAATCCTTCACCAGTTTGATTTAGTTCACTTCAAGGCTTCATACCAGATTCACCACTGGCCAAAAGGGCTACCCCAGAGGTGCAACAGTAATTCTATGTCAGCTGCAGCTCACTCAGTCCTTTGCCACCCAGAAACTCATAGAGTTGTTAATATAATTTCTGGTCACACTTTTTAAAACATGGTCAGCATCTGCCCAGGACTGCACTGGCCCCATCGGGCGTTTCACACAGACCTTAAGCATCTGTCAGATGGTGACAGTGTGCAGTCACTGCTGAGCTTGACCAGATTTGAGACAATAACCTCGAGAGCTGAGGCTCAGTATGGATTAGCAGCCCTGGTGCACAGGAAACAAAAATATCAAGAGTGATAGAAGAAAACTACTTTCAGCTAAGAATGAAAGGCAAGTGCCATGAAAAATGTCTCGAAACATTGATTCCACTTTTAAGTGCTCACTTAGCTAGCAAAAATGATTGTTCCCCTCTCTTACCTGATTTTCAAAAATCTCAATTTTTCAAAATTGATTTCAAAATTTTTTTTCAAAAATTGGTCTTGTATCAGAAGATACAATATTTGAATTTTTA
Organism: Daphoenositta chrysoptera; assembly: GCA_013397915.1. NCBI lineage: Eukaryota > Metazoa > Chordata > Aves > Passeriformes > Daphoenositta > Daphoenositta chrysoptera. Next base: position 925,739 of record VZRO01003776.1, read on the forward strand.
TATCAGTAAAATGGCAAAGAACAAGGACTTAGTCTTGGCCTGTTGAAGTCAATGGAGTTTTGTCATTAACATTCAATTGAGGCAATTTTCTTCTTCAGGCACATTGTGGATCAAGAATAAGGCATTAGTCCTCTGATTTAATTTTTTTAGTCATCTGCAGTTCAGAAAATATATTTATCAGTCTGGGACTTTAACCAAAAGGAAGAAGTTTACAAGCAACTAAAGCATGTTCTTTCAAGATTTACAAAACGAATAAACTAGCAAAATGGGTGTTTATCCATGAATAATTTTAGCTAGAAAAAAGGATGAAACAGAAAAACAGAACTGACATTATTTAAAGGATTTGTCCAGAAATTTTTTTAAACACTAGAATAAAACTTGCTTTAACAGCAATAATGTTTTCAGGGTTATTTATATGGGTTTCTTTCTGAAAAAGCTGACTCCAACAGCAGACATATATAAAAGAAATAAAAAGAACTTTTTATTCCTTTACCTTTTAAGCTTTATATTACTTTTTGCCTTGAATCATCAGTCTATCTTTCAAACTTTTTTGATGTCATTAATAGAGGAGACAAATGAAAATATGGTTCTTGAATATTATGTTCATTCTTAAGAGCATATTTTTTTCAAATATGTTGTATTGCATGATTTTATTTTTCAGTCTTAGGCTCTTCAGAGATACCATTTACTTTGAAGAAGCCTCTAATCCTTTCTTCTCTCATTTTCTGTCTCTTACTGTTTTGGCTACAGAGAGGGAAAGAGGTTTCTTCTTTCACATTTTCCTTGACTGACCCATGAAAATGATGTATGATAGAAGCTTTAAAAAGAAACATGTCTGTTAGTGCCTTTGAAAATTAGTCTCTTTGTTCTTATGGAGGATGTTTTTGTTTCAGAGATATGATCTGTTATGTGTGTTTATTTTAAAGATTCAGTTACCTTCCCTTATTCTACTGCAATTTTCAAAGTCTGGAGTAGAAGCACCAAACTTGAGGAGTGGGCCCATGACAGCCTCAGGCAGTGCAGGAAATCCAAGTGCAAGGTGTTGCAGCTGGGTGAGGGTAATCCCAGACATAAGTATGGCCCAGGAGAAGAACTCATTGCGAGCAGCTCTGCAGAGAAGGACCTGGGTGTTGTGGTGGATGAAAAGCTGGACATGAGCCAGCAGTGTGCACTTGCTGCCCAGATGGTCAACTGCATCCAGGGCTGCATCAAAAGCAGTGTGGGCAGCAGGTTGAGGGAGGTGATTCTCTTACCCTGCTGTGCCTCTGTGATACCCCACTAGGAGTACTGCATCCAGCTCTGGGGTCCTTGGCACAACAAAAATGAGGATCTGTTAGAGTGGGTCCTGAGGAGTGCAACAAAGATGATCCGAGGGCTGAAGTGCCTCTCCTATGAAGACAAGCAGAGAGAGCTGAGGTTGTTCAGCCTGGAGAAGAGAAGGCAGCAGGGAGACCTCATTGTGGCCTTTCAGTACTTAAAGGGAGCTTATAAAAGTGAGAGAAAGGAACATTTTATCTGGGCAAATAATGATAGGACAAAGGGGAACAGTTTTAAACTAAAAGAGGAGAGATTTAGACAGGAAAGGAGATCCACCATTACCTGTAAAATTCTAAATAAGAACAAATAGACTAAGTAGAGTAGACAAATTCACATCTGACTGCAGTATGTATTAATTCAAGTCTTCTTGGGGCAGTTATCAAAACATTCTTTGGTCCACCACAAAGACTGTCTTGCTTGCAGGAACAGTATGAATATATGTAATATATCTGGATTTGTGCTTTTGAGCCATCTTCTAATGACCATCAACTGATATTTCAAAAAGGATGTTACTGCGTCACACTTATTTACAGTCAATTTAATTTTAGTAGAACCCATACATTTCAATGAATCTGCTTTTATTGCATTTGGTACCTGTTTGTCTTGAGAAGCACCTATTCTATTGGTCTTAAGAAGTCTTTTGATATCAGTAGGATCCAAGACCAATAGAGAACCAACACCTGAAATTCACAGGCACTGATACTGAACAATTTTGATACCTCTTCATAGGCACTGATACCTTTCAAACTTGATAGGCTATACCTGTAAGTCATAAAATCATAGAACATCGAATCATAGAATGTTAAGGGTTGGAAGGGAGCTTAAAGATCAAATAGTCCCATCCCCCCTTCCCATGGGCAGGGAGACCTCCCACTACACAGGTTGCTCAAGACCTCATCCAAACAGGCTTTAAATACTGCCAGGCTTGGGGCATCCACAACCTCCCTGGGTAACGTGTTCCAGTGTCTAACCACCCCCACAGTAAAGAACTTTTTCCTAATTTTCCCCTGTTTCAGTTTGTACCCGTTACTCCTTGTCCTATCACTGACAAAGAGTCCATCTCTGGCTTCCCCGTAGGCCCCTTTCAGATACTGGAAGGCTGCTATGATGTCTCCACACACCCTTATCTTCTCTAGGCTGAACAGCTCCAATTTTGTCAGCCTGTCTTTGTAAGGGAGGTGCTCCACTCCTCTTACCAAGTTTGTGGCCCTCCTCCTGACTTAACAGTTCCATGTCCTTATGTTGGTGGCACCAGAACTGTATGCAGTGCTCCAGGTGGGGTCTCACAAGAGCAGAGTAGAGGGGCAGAATCACCTCCTTTGACCTTCTGGCCATACTGCTTTTGATGCAGCCCAGGATGTGGTTGGCTTTCTGAGCTGTGAGCACACCGCTGGCTCATTTTGAGTTTTTCGTCAACCATCACCAAGTCTTTCTCCTCAGGGCTGCTCTCAATCACTTCTCTGCCCAAGCAGTAGATGTGTCTGTGATTGCCATGACCCAGGTGTAGACCTTGCATGTCTCTTTGTTGAACTTCATGATGTTTGCATTGGCCCATCTCTCAAGCATGTCAAGGTTTCTGGATGCGTCTCTTCCCTCCAGCTGTCCACTGCTCCACACAGCTTGGTGTCACCAGCAAATTTCCTGAGGATGCACTTGATCCTGCTATCCGTGTCACCCACAAAGAAGTAAGCATTGAGCTCTATAGTTAATATTTTGATATTTATAGGCATCAATGCCTTTCAAGCTTGATAAGAATCCAAACACTTTGTTCTGAGGAAGCATTTTGATACTGGTAGCAGTCAAGACCTGTAGCTAGTGAGGCCTTTTGATATGGATTGGCATTGAGACCAATCACTTTGGATACATATCTAAAGGTGTTTATATTAATAGGTTATTACCATATCAATGTCAATAGGCACTGATACCTTCTCATCTCAATAGAAATTTATTTCCTTCGGTCTCAATAATTATTTTGTTTTGTATTGGTACAAATCAAGACCTAAAGATGGCAAGACATTTCAATATTGGTAGACTTCAATATCTACCAATTCTACAGAATTTTAGTGCCTTGTAATGTACTAGAAGTTAAAAGTGATACTGTGTGCTCCCCAGCTAAATAGTGCTGCAAATTGGTATTTCCCCAAAACTGAAGGGCCTAATAAGAAGTTATGTGAAATAATGAAAGCTACTCTTAGACTAAGAAAAGGACAAAATATATTCCAGTGAACAATATTTTTTTTCATGAAAAGTGATTATCTAAGTGCACAAGAAGTTCCTGATAAGTATCAGTATAATTGTAAAAGATCACGTAACATGTGAGAGTAATTGTAATGTAATTAACCACTGATCACTCAATTTCTTTTCATCCATTTTGTATGTGTATAGGTAGACAGGACAATTAAAAAGTTATAAAAGAGTTCATGTTGATTTGCACAGCTCTGATTCAAAGCAGAGCAAAATCCCAGATGGACAGCAAAATTAAAACTGCACTGTGGCAAAATAAAAAAAAAAAACTGTATTAACTTCCATTTTTTTTTGCCCTACTTTTTCTGAAAGCCTGTAAATTAGCTGCTACTTAGGATTCTAATACAGAGCAAAGCATTTGTTATCCACTTAGCAGTGCTACTCATCTCTGCTAGGGAAAATATCAATGTTAGTGCACTTCCACTAAAAAGCACTCAAGAATTTAAAAAAAAAGAAAAAGCTAACAACCAAGCCAGAAACAATTTAGCTTTGATCTAAAATCCAGCACTTGTATATAAAAGAAACGTAACTTGAAGGTTACTAATGCATTTTCTATGTCACTTCTATTTGTATAGAAATAAAAATAAAGTCACTTCATAGCAAATGCACTTATTACATTCTCCTGCAGCTATGTCCTTTCCAGGAGGACCTAAATTTCTTGCTATTGTTAAGGTTTGCATTTGCTGGGCTTTACTGACAATGTTTCAGTGAAATAATACTGAAATAGCACAACCTAACTCTCACTAGTTGTTTTGTAGGCAGTGATAATGTTCTTTTATACATCATTAGAACTTGTTACTGAGATGCTGAAAAAAACCTGGTAAGTCTTAGGCACCTAGATATACAAGACAGTGAGAGAATTGGGTCCTGAAAAGATGTGATCTTCCACAGCTGCAGGACTTTGTAGGGGCTCAGTTCTTTCAGGCTTCAGTCAGCTCCCAACCCACCTCTTGGCATGCATGTATATTATTCACTGAAACAATTGTTTTGCATCCAGATAAACACTGAGTTTTGGAAGTATTTTCTTTCTCTCTGTCTTTTTTTTAAGAACTGCAAAACTGCATATAATTGAAGAGAAAGGGCTGAAATCATCTCTTAGGACTCTCAAAGTCCTAAATCTTGACCTGGGTTTTTACTAGGATGTACGTCACTGTTTTTGTTTATTTCACTGTATATATTTATCCTTTTAATTAAATTGTGTCCTTGATAAAGCTTCCCAGCTTGAAGGTTTTGGCTCCTAATATGCTACAGGAAACGTAACTTCCTTCACAACGTAACTGCATTCACACAGGCTGTACAGAGATTTTCCGGGTGCTTCCATGAGTGTGATGAGACATCAGATATCAGCCTTAAGTCACCATGAGCTCAGCAATTCAGACCAAGATGAGATCTGTAGTGATCTGTTACCCTCTCACAAAACCTCTTCCTCAGGATCCCTTTTATGTTGAGGTACCATGGAGGGAATGTGCATGCCAGTAGCTTACTGTGTTTCCCAGGAAAGAACTTATTCTCTGTGGTTATAACAAGATCATCAGGGCTGGTCTCTGCAAGCTCAGCTACAGATCTGCCTCCATGCTTAAACAAAGTAAGGGGTTTTTTTTCCCCTCATTCACCCGGGCCCACTGTGAATTGCACATCATCCTTATTCACAAACAGACTCAAGCACGTGTGTATCACTTTGAATCCTGGGTGGCCTGTTCCTCTGAGGATGTTACCTGTTACCTATTCCTTTGAACCATTCTATATCGCTCATTTTGTCACTTGCTAATTTTGACTCAGAGAGTGCTCCAAGAGCATGGGTAGGTCAGGTTCTATACATGGTCTTTATTTTATTTGAACTACTAAAACATGATGTGTTTTCTCTCTCTGGATACATTACATGACAAAGCATAAACAAATAATATGTAATAAATTGAGTATGCTATCTGAATGCCCTCTGCAAGGTTTTCCCTCCATGTCAAGGATGCCTCTCCATTTTCCTGATGCATTTACATTGGTTGTAGTTCTGTTTCTTAGGAGCTGTGGCAAAGTCTGTACAGCAGAAGGGTATACAGACTCCTTGGAGATGACTGAAGGAGAAACTGTTGGCTTCAATGGTGTGTTACTGAATGTGCATGTCTAGCAAGTCCCTTCTATTTTACAGAAGGTCATAAATAATGCACATTCCTCAGGTGCACATTCTCTGCTTTGTGTGCCTTTTCCGAGTGAAGTACATGTGTAACACAGAGCATGTTATGAAATGTCTCTAGCTGACAGAAATGGGTGTCTGTAGTGTGGTCAGCATCAGAAATCCAATCTAAGTCCTTCTGTTTAAATATTTATGTAGATGCCCTTCAGTCTGGACCTGTCTTTTTTTTTCCAGTGGTACAGATGCATCCAAATGAATCCAAATCACAAGTCTTAACAATGCACATGGGCACAAACTTTCTAACAGACAAGTTGCCTTCTGGAGCTGTAGCAGGTCACACACATCCCACTTCCTTCCACTGGCATGAGGATACGATGGCTCTGAGCTCAGCAGGCTGCAGCCCTCAAGGAAGAGGAACAATTCCTCAACTTCATCCTCTGGGATCTCCCAGCAAGAAAGCCCATAGGTAGTGACTGATTCCCTTGCCTTCAGCCTGTTTACAAGGGACTGAAAATAAATTAATAAAAATAATATGAATAATATAATATAATATAAATATACCTGCTCACCAGAACTAACACTGAAGGATCCGCATTGTCATCTGACCTGAGTTTGTTGTTCCAATGAGAGTTGTGGAGTGTTAATGTGGCAGATATCACTGTGAATTATGGTTACTGAAGTGGCACACCAGAGAATCAGCTACTGTCCTCTGTGGAGCTTGGGAGCCAGCTGCTGCTAGGTGCCCTACAAACACCTCAGGAAACAAAGTCCCTGCAAAAACTACCTCATTCAGTGGGGGCAAGTCATGTTATGCCTACAAGCTGAAAGCTACAGCAGCAGTTTTCAGCTTTTAGTGCTCCAAAATTTTTATTGCTATTTAAATAAAAGCAAACTGAAGTTTTCATCTCAATGAAGCCTATAATTTTGTGGGACCCAGTGGCTACATTTTTCACATTGTTGTAGGAAGGGAATGAAATCTCTGGACAGCACTTATTATCCATTCTCCTAGGCATTCATTCCATATTCTGATAAAGATCAGCCTTGGGCTTTCTGGTTATTGATCTCAGCCAAAAGGCAGATCTCTCAGCTCCAGCAAGTGTTTCTGCTAATATATTTTCCTTCCAACATTAATACCCTTTCTAATTTCAACCTCAAGAAGCAGCAATAAATTGCAATCTGTGACTTTAGCTTGTAAAAGCAGAGTGGACTGTATGAATATGTGTTGGACAGCTTGTCACAGACTGCTGCAAAATCCAATTATTCTGGGGTTATTATACCTTCTTTCACTACATCTATTCTAATTGGGGGAGGGGGAGGGAAATAAGGTTGAATGTCCACCCCAGTGTTAGAAAAACACTAAATCTCAGATAATTAGCTGAGATGCCATCCAACTTGCCTATAGTATCTGATGAAATACACTAGGTAGTTTGAGCTTGTTATCTAAAGTGATAGGCAGAAAATACTGATGTATTCGTCTGGAAGTCCATAACTCCGAAAGTTACTTTTAAATACACTTGTGTGTCTTAATTGCCTTGACTGGGCCAAGTTCTGGCTTCTTCATTGCCTGGGACTGTTACAAGCTTGTGATTCTTCTGGTGAGCTATTTCCACATAGACATCACAACTGTGAGTGTTGGCTCTACCTCCTGACAGAGACCTGGCAGGAGAAATGAGTCTGTACCCTGAAAAGGGAAGGTGCAGCCTTGCACCTGAGGTGGGGCAGAGATGATGTTGGCTCGAGACCAGGATTCCAAACCAAGATATCATTGTTGGCTTGCCTCAGGCACAGTGAAGCCATGTGGTCTCTTCCTTGGGGTCCTGTCTAGATACATGGAGTTTAACTCCATCCCAAGCCTTAAGCAAATCAATTGAGAGTACATAAAGGCAGGATAGAAAAGGAAAAAGCATTGGGCCTGCTGTTCAGCGAGTCTGATACAAAAAAAAAGGACAATTTCTTTTTCTATTTTAACCTACAACATTCTGAATTAATTCTTAAATATATGGAGGAAGGTGCTGCAGTTCATACAGACAGATTTAAGGAGTAAATCATGCTTTGGCATACACAGTTTATGATGTGCACTGGTATTGTAAAATCTCAGTTAATTACTGTGAATTATTTGCTTATTGTGGCTCCTTGGAATTTATGGGACAAAGATCAAGTTTAAACAAATCTTTTTGATCTTTTAATGGATTTTGTAAAGGCAAGGGTAAGAAAATCCCATCTGTATTTTTACATATTTGAACATTATTAGAATTGAGGTTTTCTTAAGCTGCTGATGTAGAAATGAAAAGGAAATTTCATTTGCATAAGCTACAGAGCAAGTATCAATCCTAGCATTAAATGTTGTTACACAGCTCTGTGAATGATAATAACCCTTTGTTTCATTATAGAACTGACATCAGTTTTTCTAGATGATACTAACAGAAATCTTTCGGAAGCAGTTAGTGTTAAACAAATGGTCTGGCTCTTGGGTGACATTAGATAATCAGATATAAACGAGGGCTTGAAAAATAGGATAAAAACAACTTAATTTGTAGACTGGATATAAGTCAAATGGCTTTTGCTTGCCCTTTATAGTCTGGAGGAGTTTTCTCAGAAACAAGCTATCTAGATGAAGAAAGAAGATGGTGACATTTGTCTAGATCTGATCGTTGTCACTTGAATTTGTATGTATCGTATTCAATTTCTATTTTTATTATGCAGCTCAAGTTTACCATCTTGAAGCAACTTAAAGGCTGGAGCTGGTTTCTGACAATGGGCTACCAAGTCAGCTTATGGCCTTGCAGGCAGTCTTGAATTAGTCCCCTCAAAATTGAGAGGCCAAGACCAGAACAGGCCTGGACAATTTCTGGTCTGGAATAGAAGTGACAGTGGGCAGAAACTGAAACACAGAAGGCTCTGTCTGAACATCAGGAAACACTTTGTTTTATTGCAAGTGTGACCAAATACAGGAAGGTGTTATCCAGGGAGGTTGTGGAGTCTCCCTCCTTGGAGATACCCAAAAGCCATCTGGACACAGTCCTTGGTAACTCTAGGTGGCCCTGCTTGAGCAAGAAGGTTGGACCAGATGAGCTCCACAGGTCCTATCCAACCTCAGCAAGTCTGTGACTCTGTGAAGAGGAGTAAGGAGCCGGGGAAAGAGCCTGCCTCATTTTATATTACCTTGGATCTGGAGATATATAATGATATAGCTTGGCAGGGCAGCTCTGTCAAGATTCTCTCTGCTGTTGCCATAATCCATAGCAAACGCTTCCTCAGCATGAGAAACCAACCTGGATATCAACAAGTCTGAAGCAGAAGCCTTTGGCAGAAGCAAAATTTACTGGCACGAGCAACATCCCAGCAGTCTGCTTCCCTAAGCAGTTGCCTGCCCTGCTCACGGCTCAAGACAGCCCAGTCTACACCTGATGTAGGTTATGTTCTTTTGCACCCAAATGCTGTTTCTTCTTGACTGTATGCCTTTTCATAGCCCACTGAAACTCTCCTCCAACTGCACAGTTTTTAGTAGCTTCAGTGTGTCCTGCCTTAAAGATCTCTGCAATGCATTACTGGATAATATTTTTTAAGCAGAAGCACAACTAGAAACATATTACTATGAGTGACACTTTTTAAAAACTAGAGTAACTACAGTGGAATTTTATCCTGACAAGGTTCAAAAGGCTACTAAAGCTTTTCTATAACCTGTAATTGGTATCATACTTTCCACAAGCTCCTTATACTGTATTCGTGAAAAATGATTTAGTAGTAGACTTGGTGGTGAGAGTAACACTTGGACTTGATAATCTTAGAGATCCTTTCCAACCTAAAAAATTCTATAATTCTATGATTTTGCAGCAGATAACAAGATCCGTTCATGCTGAATCCATGCATACTGCAACAATGCCAGTCACAGCAAAAGGTGCTGCAACCAACAGAATTTGTTGCTGACATTTTATGGCAAGCGGAGTTCAGATTTGTTGTGCAATGCAAGAAATTGATAAAAAATTGATCATTGGGCAGATGTGACCTGAAACTGAGCTTACATTTGAGATTTCCACTTATTTATTTGAAATTCTAGGGAGAGAAAGAGTATAATCTGTGGAAAGCTGCCAGTTTTCCTAGTAGATTGTTAGTAATTAAATGGTAACACCAACCCAATTTTTTCAGTCCTTAGACCCTGTGCAAGCTTAGGTAGGATTCCTGACAGCTAGTTTTGTCTGATGATGATAAATATGATAAGAACTATCCTTAAGCTGGTCACATCAAAAAACTTCATGAACTGTATGTGGCATCTGATCTATGCACTTCATCCACTTGGGACCTTCAACACATCTACTTCAGATACATTTTCACGTTGCTCTCAGTATGCCTCTCCTGCAGCAAAAGGATGTCAGTGCATCTCAGAGGTAGGAAAAAGGCTAGAAAAATATTGCTGTGCTTACACTGTGCTCTGGTTCCCAATTTCACTCATGCCTCTCAAGTTTGCTTCCACAGATAGCTGTAGTTTCACAGTGATCTCCCATGAAAGTCCTCACATAGTTAAACTTTATAAACCCTGCCCTTAGATATTGTAGACACTGAATATTTACCTGGGTTCAAAGAGAGACAGGCAAACTAATGTCATCTCTAAATTAATACAAACCATGGACACATTAGGAAGTCCACGTGATGTGTAACTACTGGTGACAGACGAAAAAGTAACCAAGGAAGAAAATTTAGATATGAATGTCCTGCTCTTCTGCTCTTCCCTAAGCCTCTGCTGTTGGCTATGTCAGAGGCAGAGTGGTGGCTTAGCTGGCTCTTTGGTCTGACCCAGTATGTCTGTGTTCATGCTAAAGAGCTTCATTTATTCAAGATATCCCTTACTTATGCGCTTTGAATTGTTCCCTGGTGAACACGTAGAGGACCTCAGTGCCTATGTTAGATGACTCAAGTTTGAAAATATGCCTCTACTGCAGGAGCCTTGGGAAATGAGGAGCCATCATAGCAGAGGAACAGACCTGCTCATCTTGGCTGTCAACCGGATGAAAGTATAAAGGAAATTATTTATCCTGGCTTTTAATTGGTGGCATGAGATGTTCCTTCCCTTTGTAAACAGCCTCATCCTCCTCTCTTTGGACCTGCTGTTGAGGAATATGAGATGGGGCCTGAGTCCTGGGTCTGTTTCTGTGACTCAAAGCTGCAGGAACATTATTCATCAGAGCATCACCCAGACCAGGGACTGTGATGTGACTTGCCTCTAGCCAGTATGTCAGCTCCCACACCCAGGAACAGGTTCCCCCGGTGATGTGAACTGATAAATGTCATCTCCCTTGTTTGAGGCTAGACAGCAATGAGCCAAAGTTTTCCAGCACTGGAAATTCAGATTTAGATATCTGAATTTGAACGTTTGTGACTCAGTCCTTTACAGGAACTATCTGTAAGCAAATTAATTTAATATTTATAAAAAGTTAACATCTGAAGACAATGAATGGGAAAAATTTAACCAGGATGACTTAGATGACATTATTCTGGGAATAAAATTCCGCTTAATTGTGATTTGTGTGTTTAAATAGAAAGACCTTTAGATCATGGTTAATCTGATATAAATTATATTGCCTTTCCAAGCACTGCGAAATGTCGAGGCAGGCTCCAAACCTCCCTGATGTAGTTTCATCATGGGTTGCTCTTTTTTTTTCCTTTAAGTAAAGGTTTATTTTTAAATTTGCTTTCCCTTTGATTGTTTTTACCTACAGAGATCCTATTTTCAAGTCCTTTTCTGAATAAAGAAAGTGAAAGAAAAAAAGCCAAATTCTCACATTGGCAGCTGGGATTTCTTGGGGGAAGGAAGAATAAAAAAGAAAAAGAAAGGTAGAGATTTCCATGGAGGATATGGCAAGATTTGTCATGAGCATTGAAAAGGGTAAATCACTAATGGTAATCTGACAGTATAGTTCTCTGAAATTGCAAACTCAATTTTCTAATGCTAGTGTAAGTTCTCTGAGGGGGTGAGGGGTTTGCTTTTACACTACAAAAAATATTCACAGGTAGTCCCCAGAGCAGAAGAAAGGAATGAAAGATGGAAGGAAAGAAGGAAAGAAGGAAGGAAGGAAGGAAGAAAGGAAGGAAGGAAGGAAGGAAGGAGAGAAAAAATTTGCTGTTTCTATTTTAGATATGAAGATGAAAGGATAAACCAGTTCCTGGTCTTGACAGGTCACAAATAACACAGGAGGAGAGGAAGAAAGGGGAAAACAGCTCTTCAGCTCTCCTGGGAACAGCTATGATCAGGCTGCAGCATGAGACATGGAAACTTTTTCCTCACTTTTGCTATCCCTGGACACATCAAACTAATCAGTTGCCTGGAAATCAAGATAACACATGTCACCTCAATTGATGACTTAGATTACTTCCAGGCATCACAATAAGCTCTGAACTTTATACCTATACTTATTTAGTTTATTTAGTTACATAGAGTAATGCTTATTGTTAAGTCATTTGCAGAGTGTTTAAACACATGACAGCACAGCCTTAGCTCTGCACAGCCTTGGCTCTCATGCTACCTTTGTATAAGCCAGAAAATAAGAATAATAAATTATTTTAATATATTTAAAGGGAAGAGGAAGATGAAGATGTCTGTTTCTGTGGCCTCTTGGAGACAGCCCTGCCACAACCTTGACTCTGCAGGGGAGAGGATGGCCTGATTTCAGCACAGAGTGGGTGGTTTCTCTGCTGAGATTGCTGCTGTGTCCAGTCCAGCAATTAATGTCACTGAGGTCAGCAAGCAGACACGAGTTGGTAATGACTTTCAGTTGCCACTGACCTGCCTGGATCCTAGCCAGAGACCTAGAAATTGAAATTTTTGCAGGCTGCTAGCAGTCCCTTTAGCTGCCTTTTACTTAACATATTTCAAGCTGTGGAACAACAGAAGATGAAAAAATCAAAGGCAAGCAGATGTTGCAGGGATGATAAAGAAAGAGGCAAAAGCAATTGGAAATTGGGTTGGCAGGTAAATGATGTGGAGAGATATAGACCTAGAAAGGAGCAATTTCAGATGTTTGTCTGTCTCTGTTTTTGGTTGTGCACCCATCCCGCATAGTTTTAATATCAAAAGATCATGAACAATGTTTGGTTCTCAAATATATAAGGTGGGTTTTTTTAAAATGCAGTTGGTTTCCTAATTCACAAAGCAAAAGACTTTTTTTTGGTTGGTAATTAGTAGTGCTGTGGTGAGTCACTCCTCTTCTGGTGCTTCACTCGTTCCCTTTCTTCCATAAATGCTTCTAAGAATAGCTGCTATAGAAATAACTTTCATCTAGGGGAATCGCCCAAAATAGCAAACTCTATCCCTAAAAGTTATCAGACTGATTAGTCATTAGCAGACTATTAGACTGGAAAGAATAAAAGCCTGAAAGTAGATAATAAATGTGTTTCTTATCAGTTTATTTTTCACTATGATTTATGCTTAAAAAGTGCAACACAATTTCAATAAGTTCATGTTTCCAAAGAAAGGAAGTAGAAGGAGGTTGATTTCCTAAAGTTCCTTTAACACATTGCTAAAGCCATATGTTGGTAACATTGTGCTTACAAGCAAATCATTCTGTCACAAATAAAAGATTTAAGTTTCATTATGTCCTAATCCTGCTGGGTTTGTTTTGTTTTGTTTTTGTTTTTTTTTTTGAAAAGCAGTACATGGGCCAGTACATGTATCATCCAAATCTTGCAGACACCTATAGTGCTTTAATAACTCATGTCACACCAGTGACAGCAGTGGAACTGGCAGAGAAATTTTGCCTGAAAATCTCAACACACAAGCCCCTTTTTACTATAGTATCAATGAGAGGAGGACAGAAAGCTTGCTTTGTGCAGCACGGAGAACAGTGCCCAGTGGACTGAACTTGTGAACTCAGTCCATCTAGAAGTGGTTTTCCATGATCCTGTGCAACTCAGTGGGCTTGTCAGTCTCTAGATTCCATGCTTTAGATAACAGAGTTGATTTGCTATAGTGATGTTTGGCAACTGGCTAATCTCCAGGGATTTAAATCCAATGGCATTTTATGTGGCACTTTTGCTACTTTTCTTAGCGCCTTAGGATGGTTTGAAGGTAGATAATGGGCACAGATGATTTATTTTAGTCAACCTAGAGTTTCAGAGTTCTCTCCTCTTCCTCTGGGCTTTCACAATTTACAAGCCCTGGTTACTCCCTCATGTGCACTGGGGTCTCAGTTCACCTGTGTGCGATTTCAACTCTCCCTTCTTTTGCAAATAGCTTCTCAAATCCAGACTCAGACTAGAAATAGCCCCATCCTTTTCTTTAAAAAAAGCAAGCTGTGTAGGTTATAAAAAGTAACAGAGTCAAGGCAGTTGATGCCAGAAGGAAAGCCTCTTAGACCAGAAGAGATGAGCAAAAGGGGCAAATAAACAAATGTGGGCAAACACACAGTGAAGGCTAGGGAGTGGCCTGTGCCATTTTCCCTGCCACCTAGGCTCTACAAAATGTATGTCATGTTCCCAGGAACCTGGCAGGGGGGAAATCATAGCAAAGAGGAAGATACACTTCTGAGCTATCTTTCTGTCTTAGTCTCTTCTCAGAACACACTCTGAATTGTTGACCTGCTTAGGATGGCTGAGTGTGGTAGCAGCACAAGTTGTTACGAATTGCTCAGTTCACCATCCTGCAGCTTGCTGTCCCCTCAGGCACGCTTCAGACACAGGCTGGCACCATCCCAGTCATGCTGAAAGCTGAGTTTAATTTCTAACATAATGATTTATTCATTGTAGCATTGGACAGTGGTACAGCCTGACAAGCCTGGAGTTCGCACCTTGTGGTGTTTTCGAAGGCAGGTTTACGGTTCTGTGCTCCCTCAGCTTGGCAGCCTTGTTCACTGGTTTATGTGCTCAGCCAGGCTAGATGGTGATTTCATCAGTTTGGTGCTTTGCCTCTTGATTCCTAAATCACAGTGTCTGCTACCATGACAAATTCTGATACAGTGTCTCCTCACAGACCAAACTTGATGCTGTCCTCACAGTTTCATCTGTGTCAGTTCCTGATACAGGGATGCATGCAAATTTGGTAATTAAGGACTAGTAGGATTGTGGTTAGTAGGTGATGATTCCCTCCAGAAAATTGAAGGACTGGTCATGTCAAGGACACACAAGAGCAGCAGATGTGCTGTGATGCTAAAAAAATTATGATGGGACACATAGCTTTTGTTTGAGGTGCTGGTGGCATCTGTGCCAGCCAGGGTATATTGGGTTATATCTAGGGAGTGAAGGAAAGTACAGCCAAGGTCATTTGTTCCATCAGATTTTGTACACTGGCTGTATAAAGTAGACTTAATAGGACCGTGAAGTGCTCCATCACTGCTACCATTTCAGCACAGTTCAACATCTGAAAACTGGAAATTAAGACCTGTCTCTGTATTATCCCTGGGGTCAGAACTGACATATTTATTCTCTTTTAATTAGTCACAGCCAACTCCAGGCTGGGTCAGGGGAGGCTGGAAGTGAGAATCTCAGAATAAGCATTTAAATCCTGCCTTACTGCAAGGGGATAAACAGAAGGGTATCTTTGACTCTTTGACCTCCAACACTGTGTGGACTCTCCTAAGCATTAATTCCAACTACAGCATTTGCTACAAAGGGATACACACATTATTAACCCTTAAGAGAGAAGGGCAGTCTGGGAGTGACAACAGAACATGTACGTAATTATATTTTTGGTTTCAGAAAAGGTAGGCCAGGCCAGGTGTGGATACAATGCCCCTTCCCATTCCCACTGTGTTCATGGGAGGTTCCCCTCAGAGTCAGGCACAGCTCCACTCACAGGTTTGTTCTGGTGCAGAGGTCCTGCTGCTCCTCGCAGTCAGTGGTGGACAGACGTGTCACACAGCTCTCCCATCTCACCATGCCTGCAGTGAGGAACCACAGCACCAAGAGGCCATCAAGGGGAGCAGCCTTTCAGTTGGCACAGCAGGTGCTGAAAAGGCCATTTTACTTACATTATTGCATTCATTATAAGGTCATCTCCAGTAATGATGTCATATGCAGAGGCTTCACACTCTGGTGGAGGGGAAAGGACAGGGGAGCACATAAAAGTTACTGAAATCCTCTGTGAATCTCTGTTAGGTGTGGCATGGAGGGGATCAAGTGGAAGTTTCCCTCTGTGCTTTCCTCTGCACAGAGATAAATTAAAAAAAAAAAAAATAGGCACTACAGTAATTTGCAAAGGTAATTGGAACACAGCTTTGGTTTACGTCCTCAAAAAACAACTAGAATAGGAATTTTTCAACAGTTGGGGGAAGAAGATAATGAACTATTGCAGTTATCTGAAAAGAACTGGCAAGGATTTTTTCAGCTTTTTTTATTGACAGTATTTGTGTCCATTTGATGTTTGCTTCCTATAAATATTCTGGCAGAAAAATTTACTGTCAAGAATGTGCGTCAAAACAGTCAATATTTAAAATTTCCACTGATAGCAGATTTGGAATCCTTCAAATTTGTACCAAACACTTTCACAGATACATTCAGTAGAGGCACAGAAATACCATGTGAATAACACATTAAATCCAAACTGGTTCGATTTTTTTTTTTTTTCATTTTTGAAAACCTACAGAAAGCTGCTCACTAACAAGCTACGGTTTTTGGAAATTATCCTCAGAGTGAGTTAAACTGAAAAATAAGGAAGTAATATTCAA
This sequence comes from Daphoenositta chrysoptera, assembly GCA_013397915.1. Classification (NCBI taxonomy): domain Eukaryota; kingdom Metazoa; phylum Chordata; class Aves; order Passeriformes; genus Daphoenositta; species Daphoenositta chrysoptera. The sequence continues at coordinate 942,080 of VZRO01003776.1, forward strand.
GCAGATTTGTGGACAGGAAAGAGATGGACTATATGTCCAAGTTAACTATTAAAATTTTTATTGCTGGGAATTTAGTTACTCAGTTTACTGGTAACTATAAATCTATGAAGCATCCATGTCCCAATATGTTATGCATTTTGAAATTATTCTTCTTAGTGTTTACCAGACAGATTTTCACTTAAAAAGAAATGTTATAAATGAATGCGGGGGAAAAAAAATGAGCCCCCATCACCATTTAAGTGACACTACTTTTTCATAATTTTAAGCAGGGACTTCTAAGCTAAACTTTCTCTATAGTTGTGTTACTGTTAAACCACCTTATCACTGCTATTCCACATGGTGAACTGGACAGCCCACACTCTCTGTGGGTTTTATTTGACCTTATGTGTCTTCTAGTGGTTTAGTTCTGTCATTGTCTCTTATCTCGTAACTGAGAGCAGACCTCACAACAGCAGTGCTTCCTTCAGCAAACCATTGATCACACTAGTATCTTCTCCATTCCTCCCTATTCCCTTCATCTTTCTAACACTTTTACCAATTTTCTTGTTCTTTCTTTCTACTGTATTAAAATAAGCCTATAGGCTGAGTAGCTTATTTCTGTTTCTTATTTACAGATCTTCTTGTTGAGTAGGAAAGTCTTGACAACAGATGAAAAGCTACTTCAGCTTAAGGCTGACCACTGAAGAGAGGTTTCTGTACATACATAATAGCACATCATGCCCGTCTTATTTACTTTTTTTTTTCTCTGCCCCCCACAAACCAGGTTTTGTTAAACCAACACAATGCCATTTGTGCCACAGAGGCTCCTTGGGACCTTCTGCAATGTAGCTTCTGACAGATTCTGCAAAACAAACAAGACAAACAACATACAGAATTCTAAAACACATGCGGCTTGCACCTAAGTAAATTAATTGAAGCTGCCAATTTCAATAAATACATAGATTTGAAAAAAAAATATTAGTTATATCTTCCCATACCCACATTTCATAAATTCAGGCACCCTGACACTTTATAATATGTACTGTGTGCTACTTTTCTGGCCAATAGCCTGGAATTAAAAATAATATGTGAGTTGCTAATTTATTTTATATAAATAAATCCATTTATAAATCCATTTATACATCCATTTAGGGGACTGGCTATCAAAACACTACTCTTATGCAGCTAGTCTGTAACTAAACTGATTAGCTGTGTACAGTGCAGACAGCATTGAACACTATGAACTTAAAGAAGCAGCCTACTTCATAGCAAAAATTATGGGAGTGAGCTAATACAGCTTCAGGATGGATGGAAGAAGTTTATTGATGTGATTTCTGGCCTGAAAATTTTTCTGACTATTGAAGCTCTTTGTGCTTTTCTGCAGGTTACCAAAAGGACAAAAACTTGAAACAAAACTTCAAGTTCAATCTCTGTTTGACTTCCTCTCTTAAAACAAGAAAACCAATCCTTTTTTCAGTTTCACATTGTACTTCACACTTTGTTGTGAATTTGCCCCTCCCCATATTCCTGTCATTGTCTCTGTGTGATTTGGTCTGGGGGTGGAGGGGTTAGAGAAACAACTTGTAAAGAAAACCTTAGGTAAGCCAGACAACACTGTACTGCCCCAAATAAATTCTGTGCCCCTTCGGCACAGGAGGAGACATTGAAGATCAGAAAAGGAGAAGTTTCTCCTGCTTTTCACAGAAAAGGATCATAGAATAATGTAGGCTAGAAAAGACCTTTAAGATCACTGGGTCCAACCACTAATGTAACGTTGTCAAGTCTATCATTAAACCATGTCCCAAAGTACCTCATTTACATGTCTTTTAAATACCTCCAGGAATGGTGACTCAACCACTTCCCCGGGCAGCCTGTTCCACTGCTTGACAACAATTTCAGTGATTATTTTTTCCCTAAAATCAAATCTAGATCTCCCCTGGTGCAACTTGAGGCTGTTTCTGCTCATCCTTTCATTTGTCACTTGGCAGAAGAGATTGCCCCCCTCTGACCACAGTCTCCTTCCAGGCAGTTGCAGGGCATGGTAAGACTTCCCTAAGCCTTCTTTTCTTCAGGCTAAACAACCCTAGATTCCTCAGCCACTCCTCATAAAAACTGTGCTCCAGATGCTTCTCCAGCTATGCTGCTCTCTTCTAGACTCACTCCAGGCACCTCAATATCTTTCTTGTAGTGAGGGATCCGAAACTGAACGCAGGATTCAAGGTGTGGCCTCATCTGTGCCAAGTACAGGCGTTGATCCCTGCCCTGGTCCTGCTGACCACACTATGGCTGATACTGGCCAGGATGCCACTGGCCTTCTTGGCCACCTGAGCACATGCTGGATCATAGTCAGTGGCTGTCAACCAGCACCTCCAGGTCCTTTTTCTGCCAGGCAGCTTTCCAGCCACTCATCCCCAAGCCTGTATTGCTGCATGGGGTTGTTGTGGCATGAGTGCCTGACCTTGTTGAACCTCATACAATTGGTTTTGGCCCACTGATCCAGCCCGTCCAGACCCCTCTGCAGAGCCTTCCTGCCTTTCAGCAGATCAACACTGCCACCAAGCTCAGAGCCATCTGCAAACTGACTGAGGGTGAATGTGATCCCCTCACCCAAAATATTAATAAAAACATTAAACAGTACTGGCTCAAGTACGGAGTCCTGGGGAACACCACCAATGACCAGCTGGATTTAACTCACCATAAATTCACCATAATTCTCTGGGCCATGCCATCCAGACAGGTTTTTACCCAGAGAAGAGTATACCCATCTAAGCTATGAGCAGCCAGCTTTTCAGGGAGAATATTGTGGGAAACAGTGGCAAAAGCTTTACTAAAGTCTAGGTAAAAAACAGCCACAAGTCTTTCCCTCATCCAAGTGGGTTACCTTCTCATAGAAGGAGATCAGGTTAGCCAAACCAAAGGATCTGCCAAACCAAAGGATCTGCCTTTTCCTCTCCAAAGTATCTTGTTGCCTAATGGCTTTTTGACCACAAAATTAATTAATTCGGAGCCTGACTTCCTACTGTATTGCAGGTAGGAATAAGAGCTCAAATTGTCCTCAATTTATCTCTGGTTCTCCTGTTGAAAGGCTTTTATTTCCATAGATAGTGTTACGGTTGACTTGCTCCTGCTGCTAGTCCACGGCTTCCACAATCCACTGTGCCATTGAAGTCAATAGGAGCTTTGCTATCAAATGAGCTGCAAGCCGGAGGCAATCCATAATTACTTAACTCCGATTGCTACGTGGAACTTGCTCTGTAACAGCCACCGAATTATTATTCCCTGCTAATCTGTATCTGACTAAAGACTCAGAGTGTTCCTGAGCACTCCCTGTTCCCAGGGAGGTTAATCAAATCACAATTGCTGCTCTTTTATGTCAGAAAAAGGGGATGAGTTAACATAAACCCCACAAAATGTAAGCTAAATAAGAGGTCCAAAAGAGACAAAAGCATGGATGGGTGTCTGCTGTGGCCAGCACAGGGTCAGTAGCACCGAGGCTATCCCCACATTTAGCATGAGCAGCAGCAGCAGCTCAGAACTCCTCCGCCACCCCCCGCTGCCACAGCACTTTCTGATCACCTCCAGCCTCATCACGTCTGACTAACAGCCAGCTGCCTCAGCCCTGCGCTCAGAAACACTGGCCAAAAATTCATTTAAACCAAATGGGCCCTCATTACTCTTAGAGTCCTCGCGCTGCAGCACAGCATGACATTGGGACTAGGTATTATTTTGTTTTAATCAGTGTTGCTGATATTTGAGAGAGAAGGGGAGAGAGAGCACAAGGATTCCACTGCAACCTTTAATGTGGCTCTAGTGAGATGCTGTTATATATTGGGCTGTGTCTCAGTATAGGGGCTTGTTTGACAGGCCCTGTCATCATCTACCTCCAAGATTATCGTTCATCTGCTGGGACGACAACTTTATTGGACTAAATATTGGCATGTGTCTGTGTGGCCCACACAGGTAAAGACTCTCCCTGGGCCGTGTGTCTGAGTCACTGTGCGTGGGTGTAACAACTGCACTAGTTATTATTAATCTCTCTGAAACCTCTTTACAGTGATTAAGGGAGTACTGTATGAAAGCAATCTGCTTTGTGGGCTCTCGCCAAGGAAGACCCACTAAGCAGATTTTGTTGGATCCTTCAGCCAAACTGCTCTTTTCTTGGCAACTGAAATGCACATCAACATAGATGTAATGTCAATTTCCAGCATTTTTGTAATGTACTTTATTCAGATTATTTGGATGCTACACAAACCACTAATTCAAATCAGAGTATTTAACATTGCCAGTCACTCTTCTGATGTGCCAGTGTATATAAATAAACCTGAGCAGGAGACAAGAGGTCACATTTAAAAGATATATAGAAGGGGAAAATAGCGTGTTCTTTTCGCCTCCAACCCCCTTCTTGTGAATAAGTGACTTGAGTGAAGATTTCAATATGAGATGAATGGCAGGTATATGTCAGCAGGTGATGGACTCCCTGCAAATCATGGCCAGAAGAGCTCAGCAATTTACCAGAGATCTGCTCAGCTTTTCTCCGAACTGGGCATTTGGGAATCAGAAGAGCCAAGCTCTCACTGCAAAAGCCATGAAGCTGAGATTGTGTGACAATGGCCTGTAGCTGCATGGAAGTTCTGGTAACCCTGGTTTTGGGTGAAAATAATGATCACAAAGAAAGCTTTAGCCTACATACATCACTAAACAGGCCTGGTAGCTAGTTTGTCTGAGTCAGAGGAAGACTCTAGTTGGTTTCACCTGACCCATTTGCTTTGAGCTGTGGTATCTTTTAACTTCTGTTTACTCCTGTAAAGAGTCATATATATATATATATATATATAAATCTATCTTTTAGAAAAGCTCAGCCTTTTTCTCTCTTCCCATGTCCATTTCTAGCAATAGATCAAAGCCCGGGTTTAGTATTCTACTATGTGCCTCATGACATCTTGTCCTCACATACCAGAAAGTGACTGTCTCTAAAGCAACTTTATGAGGCTAAGTGAAGCAGAGTAAAATAGCAGCAAACTGAAGTTTTTCTATCTTTGTCAATCCCAGGAGGGTTAAGCTGGAGAAAAACAAGACACTCTAAAGGAAGCAAAAAACAAGAAAAAGAAACCAGACAGTCTCAAGAAGGGAGGAAAAAAAAAAAAGAATATAACCTTAGGCAGAATGTCAAATAGGTATTTGGAGTTCAGAGTGCTACACCAGCCTGACTATACTCAACTTTGACCACCTACAGCAATACTTTTTATATCACCAGGTTTGTGTCATCAAGTAATTAATGTTGTGATGTGCCATTTTCTTCCATATCACTGAATTCACTACACATCATATGGTCATCATTTCAGTTTCCATTGCATTAAAGTACTTAACAGAAGTCAGTTCCTTTCTGACTTCATATATTCAGTGTACATGGGCTGTGTTTTGGGAATTTTTTTCGTATTTCCAAAGAGCAAGTGATCCAAAATATCCAGGTAGCCTCTGAAACTCATTTCTTCCATCTAGAAGACAAACCAGCTTACCCTTAGGAAAACATAAAAGAACAGACACACAGGAAACTCTTTGCTAGCCTAATTTTGTGCCACACGTCATAGTATCATAGAATCATAGAATCACAGAATGGTTTGGTTGGAAGGGACCTTATCAATGATCACGTTCCAACCCTCCTGCTGTGGGCAGGGACACCTTTCACTCGACCAGGTTACTCAGAGCCCCACCCAGCCTGGCCTCGAACACTTCCAGGGATGGGACACTAACAACTTCTCTGGGAAACCTGTTCCAGTGTCTCACCACCCTTGCACAATTTCTTCTAATCTAAACCTACCCTCTGTCAGTTTGAAGCCATTCCCCCTTGTCCTGTCATGCACTTCTAAAGATTTGTTCTCCATTAGTTTTGTAGGCTCCCTTCAGGTACTGGAAGGCTACAAATGGTCACCCTGAAGTCTTCTCCAAGCTAAACAGTCCAAATCCTCTTCCCCTTTCCTCACAGGAGAGGTGCTCCATTCCTCTAATCATCTTAGTGGCTCTCTTCTGGACTCACTCCAACAAGTCGATGTCTGTCCTGTGCTGATGTCTGTCCAGCCCCAGAGCTGGATGCAGCACTGCAGATGGGGTCTCATGAGAGCAGAGCAGAGAGGCAAAATCCCCTCCCTGCTTTTGATGCAGACCAGGATATGACTTGTTTTCTGGGCTGTGAGCACACACTGCTGGGTCATGTCCAGCCTCTCATCCACCAGCACCCCCAAGTCCTTCTCGGCCGGGCTCCTCTCCATCTGTTCATCCCCAGCCTGTATTGACAGTACAGGCTGCCCTGATCCAGGTACAGCACCTTGCACTTGGTCTCCTGAAATGTCATGAGAGTCCCATGCAACCACTTCTTGAGCTTGTCCAGGTCCCTCTGGATGGAAACCCATCCTTCAGGTGTGTCAATGATACTGCTCAGCTGTGCGTCTGAGGGTGCACTTAGTGATGTCGTATCCTTCTGCCTTCATGTACATAACCATAAAATGACACTGACTAAATAAATTTACATACAGACAGGTATTTGGCTGTATAAAACTGTGCATCCTTGAGTGACTTTCAGAAAGAGATATGTAGTCAGGTGTCAGCCTGCCTCTACAGCAGGCAGAGGAGCTATCCTTGCTTTACCACATTTGATATGGTGCCAGTTATCCCATTTTAGTTTCATCTGTTCTGTCAATCTGCATGAAGAGGCTGCCTAGTGATGATCTTACCCCTCTCTATTGCCCACAGAGTGATGTATAATCATTGATGCAGCAGGGTGAAACAGCTTCTCCATTATGGCTCTGGTCCTTGCAACAGCAAGCAAGACAATGTTGGGCAAGCCTCCTTTCTTTCCCCTAGAACCTCTGCAAGGGCTAGGAACAGTAAGGTCTGTTACTGCGGCTTTGGACTGATGACATTTAAATGAAAGACAATTTCTAAACTTCAAATACTGCTAAAGAAATAGGATGATGAAGACTTGGCTGAAAGAAAAAACCCAAGTACAGGTATGTGCATTAATGAAATCATAGTATCCAACACCAGTCCTTGATGAGTTTGCACCTTAATGGTGGAGGAGCAGGGGAAGTGTTAATGACCCCTTGACCTCTCCAGTAAATCCACACTTGAAAGGAGGGGATTAAAATGTCTTAAAAATCATGTGCTGGAAACTGAGAGAGCTTAACATTTTCCTTATACTGATGTCAGATGACTTTCCCAACCCCTACATCAATTATACATACCCCACCAGGTTAAAACTGAAGCACACGAGTGCTAATATGTTAAGGTAATATTTCTTGTAAAAAACTTTAGGTCTCTTGACTTGGCATGGCTCCACCTCACTGCCTTTGTCCAGGGGACTGCTATGAAACATCTGAATTGTCTACACGGATTATCATGATCTTCTTCTCCATTTTGACCAGTTTTCCATTTTGTGAGTGTGAGAGTACATGAACGTGTGGTCATCCCAGTGGAGAAGGCCCCTTCCAGCTTTACAGACCACTTGTGCTGGGCTCAGTTCGTTCTTCTTCCTGAAAATGGAGTAAGAATTCATCCAAATTACCAGCTCTGCTTAGCAGCATGAAAAGAAAATTAAAAAGAGGAAATACAAGCATAGCTGTAACCTACCTGGTGAAAGAGGAGAAATATAAAACTCTACGAAGGAGTGCAAAGAAAAAAAAAGTCCAGTGTGATAAAAAGGAGAAGATATAATAATCAACATGCAAAATGATGTGTGTTAATGATTATAAGGAAATATTTTATAAGATCCAACAAAAATAAAATAAAAAATACATGTTCAAATAATCTAAACCCAGAATCTCTCAGAAAGACCAAACCCTTTTCCATGTTAATTGCAAATGTCTATGTGACACCAGTAAAAGCTTGTCTGATATTACAATAAATATGAAAAGGAAAAAGCATTACCCCAAAACATAAGCAATCTGCCTCTGTTCAGTCTTCCAGTAATAAAGTTACAACTTCTGTGACTAACACAAATGACTGAAGATTTTTACAGCCACCCGGTCTGCACAACACTCATCTGCAATGAAATTGCCTTCTTACTCCAGAGAGACACAACATTTAACCATCTGAGAGCTGCTTGCACAGTGCCACATTTGTACTGGGGAAAAAACAATAAACCAAACCAGGCTCACATTTTTTTGTTCACATCCTTTTAATTCCTGTAAAACTATATCCACAGGAGCTTGGAAATGAAATTTCCTATTTTATGTTACTTAATACATATTTATATATTTATATGCATATATATATTATAATAATTATATATTGTACTTATTATATTAGTATAAATGATAAATTTGATTACTGGAGGAACCCCTCCATTGCCATCCACTGAGTCTTAAAACAGCTGCTGCTTTCTCACCAAATTGGAGGCAGATTCAAATCTTGGTTGCCCAAAACGTATTTCCAAAGTAGTATCAACTACTCCAAAGCCTTCTAAGGAAGCTCCCTTATGCTGTATACAATGATATATCAGCTTGTGGGCTGTTATGGCTCACTGACTGGTACTTCTGCTATCCGAAGTCACCTTGAATGGCATCTCACTGCATGAGTACTCTTCCTCCAGGAAAAGCAACCACCTGTAGGCTCTGGAGCAGTGTTTGCAGAAAACCAGCATGATTTCATCGTGATGGGGGACCTGAGTGCTCAGCCACCATGGGTGCACACCAGCACATGTAGAGGAACACACTTTTTGTTCAAAGCCTGGCTGTGAAGTCTGAACCAGGAAAGTCTATGGGCTGAGGCTGCATGAGCCTGCACTGTGAAAAAGGACTGTGCAATGTCAACAGCTTAGAAGACTAAACAAAAATTGGTTATATTTTATGCTGCAAACTTTTGCGTTTTCTTTAAAAGCTGTTTCATTCAATTAATCTATTTTGTATTTTTAGTTGAGTCAACATGTTTTTAATAGAAAAGTAATCTTCCAAACAAAAAAGTTATTTATCCCTTTGATCTTCTTTATCTATAAGGTGTTTGTATTTCTAAACAAGACACTATAATACACAACATATCAGAAGCAGTACACATATTTCAGTAAGGCTTCAGGACAACAGCCTAATGAATTCTTCAAATCAACCTAGAGATCATTTTTAGCATGCTAAATATTTTTCCAGTTTGAAAACTCATCATGTTTTGCCATATATGCAAGGGAAATAAGGGAGGGAAAATGGCATAATAGCCACATTTTTGACAAATGGCCTTTATCAACAACAAGAAAAAACTCCCCAAACTACAAAAACCCCTAAAAAGTAGCACTATTTTAAATTGTATATTTAACAAAATGGAAAACTAATTGTGTCTGTCTTTGACAACCGTCTGTCTTCAATATAATTGATTCTCAAAAAGTCATTCAGGAGTGGTTTATCTGAAATTCCTTTGAAGAGCTTCTCTACTGTCTTCCCACATAGGAAGACTTGGCCCACTCTGCTATGCAAGCACAGAGCAGAGCAGCCTGCATTTGTGAGGAAAGCAGTATTGCTTCAATTTCTTTGTGTGCTGACATCGTTGCCTAGTGATATTCTTCCCTTCACCCAAGGGCACATACATCTCAACTCCACAAAGAATCATATTACAACAGGACATTACACATAATTTAAATAAAACAAGGTGCCCTCTTTAACTGAGCAAAATAAAGCCCCATTTGGATGTTTGGCAGGTGCTCAAATATCCAAAGGTTTGAGAAGTGGCTCCTGCAGATTGTGGGAAGCTTGAAAGTGTCTTAGAGCAGCCACAGCCCCCTCTGAAAGAAGGATGGGGACAGCCCTGGAGCACGGGTTGTGTGCAGCCCAAAAGGCACCAGTTCCATTTCTCCCCTGCTGCCTGGTGAGGGGGGAGCAAGAGCACCCCATATGTACAGCAAAACGTGACAGAGCTGATGTTTTAATGCTGTGAGCACCAGTGCCCAGATTCAGCTCCCTTTCACCTCTCACTTGCAGTGCACAGTAGCTATGAGAAAAAGTGGAGAAACATCACTGCTGCTAGTCTGGATTGTGAAAGAAGCCAGGAGTTGTTCTTTCCAACCTGAGGGCGATACTACACTGTCATGGAAAAGAACTATAGGAAGACCCTTCCAGCTATAAATTATTAAAAACCCTATAGGGCTTCCAACTGTTTGTTTTGTTATTCTGGAATTTTTGGGTTGTTTTTTCTGAATTTCTAGCTTTGTTCGCAGACCATTGCTATAATCCTATATAATAGAATCTGTTCAAGTCTCTCGCTGTGTTTCATTTGCAGCTTTATGGTGTACATAGCAATTAGCTGCTGATGTACTGTTACCTGGTCTCTAGTCTTCAGTATACTTTATAGTACTTTTCATCCTCCATATGCCATAGAAAGTCAGTCAAATTCCTAATCTCCTTACACAAAAACCAAAATTGAATTGTGGACCCTAACACATACTGAAATGCCCGATGAGATTTCTGTGCACTTGCCCTGGTGTGTGAGTGTTTGTGCTTGTGTATGTGTGTGAGAAGCCAAGAGAGGGAAAGCATTCTTTCAAACCCAACCGAGCAATCCAGGAGAACATACTATCAGAGATTTTGTCAAATATACTAAAATATATTGAAGAAACAAATTTGATTTGTGTCTGCAAACAGTTATCTTTTCCTGAAGGTGAGTTTTCATAATAAGTATGCATATTCTTCCACAGCAATGTAAGTAAACACCAGTAGAGCCCCAGCCTTGCCTTAATTATTGTGATACATTTTTGTGCCTTGTAAACAACTATTTATTGCCATGTTTAGATCAAGAAGGTGGGAACAGGGAACTGTGATTAAAAATTTCAAAAAATTAGGAAAATGTAAGACTAGAATCTTAATAATGAAGAATATGGTCAACAGAATGACTTTCATGAACAAGTTTTAGAGAAAAAGATAATATTCAAACAGACACATGCTCAGTAATTTGGATGAGCTCCTGATCTTGCTAAAGCAAGTAGCAAAATTAATTTCTTAATGTGACATTTGAAAAAAATAAATATTTCAGTGCAGCTTCCTTGTATTTGGACAAGAATTTTTTTTTAAGAAAAAGGGTTTCAGTAAACCCACTGCTTTTTGGAAAAATTAAAACTGCTCTCTTACAACACAAAGTGAAAATAAATAGTTTTGCTGGAATCCTGGATTTTTTTGGTGTGTGTGTGATAGAGATAAATGTAATCAAAGTAAAGCAATTTCAATAAAAAGGAATTAAAAAGACATGTTATATCAAGCTCTCTTTCCATTGTCTCCCTTGACAATAATTTCATGGTATCTCTACTTTCTGGCAATTTATGGCTGTGACTTCTGGGGAACTTCAGCATCCATAAAGGCTGAGGTTTCAGTGTTGCCTCTCCTGCAACAAACCGTCTACTTCCTGACCTGCCCATGTTACTCACAATTCAGGATAGAGATGAGGCAATAGAGCTGACTCCCTGGGTTCCTCACGAGCGTGGAGTCGAACAGAGGTGCCAGTGCCAGGGGATCTCCTCCCTGACAGCCTTTGGAGGGCAGCTCATCACGTTCACCGTTTGATAAGCATTACCACACTGCTCCCACCTCCCCACGTAGATGCCACATAAGCATTACTGCATTTAAGTTTCACAACATCTCTGCAAAAGGAAAATGTCATCTCTATAAAGGGTAAACTTAAAGACAGGAGTGGCTGCAGTACAATTTATTAGGCTATAGGTAGCTATCCATAATAGAGATGACCACTATAAACATGACCACCCTGAGGTGGCCAGAAAGAAACAGTTCCCTCTGAGGGATGTTTATCTCATCCTAAGACAGGAATGAAGTCTGATGCACTGTGCTCTAGACATACTTCCTTCTTTTAATTTCTGGCTTCTGGAGGGAGACGGACATGACAGTCTAAGATATACAGTAGAGTCATCTGTGATGAGGTGACCCTCATGTAATTTCCACCCTACATGCCAAACTCATAGAAAGCTTGCACTCCAAGTGAGATTTGCATCCAGGTCATCCAAGCACCAGACACGAGCTAACCAAAAATAAATCTTCATCCAGTACCACAGGGCACAGGTGTGAACAGACCTCTGTGTATGCACTGTGGCATGTTAGGAAAAAGAAGGACAACGATGGGAACAGGGGAAAGAGAAGGATGCTATTTTAGCAGTAGGACTTTCCTCAGAGGCTCTCGGAAGCCTTCACCACAGGGAAATGGATGTCTCCTCTTTCAGCCTCACACACAGCAGAATTCACTGTGTGCAACAAGGAAGCCAGGGTGAGTTCCAGTAAAATTTCCTACAAAGGAAGAGAGACTTTAAAGCCTCCTGGCTGTTATCAGAACAGCTTAGTTTCAAAAACAGAGAGCCAAAGAAAATCAGGGAGCCAATATTTAAAGGTCTTTGAGACTCTCTTCTGTCTCTGCAGCCCTTAAAACAAAATGGTTGCAGAGACTTTGTGGCAGGAAGTTTGTGCTGGGCACAGCCCTGCCACTCCTCGCAGCACAACCAGGCAGTAGGGATGGTCCTGGGCTGGTCCATCCATGCCTAAAACCAGGCACAAGTTGGCACTGTTCTCAGCAGGTGATACACCTACCTGAAGTTGTTTCTCACCTCTGAATCAGTTTCCTGGGATTCAGCTGAGCTGTTAGCAGAAGATTGTCATGCTGCTTCTGATGCCTTGGAGTGGCTACCTGGAAACAGAGGCTAGACAAGATTAAGAGAATAAAAAGCGGGTATTTATTGAAGGGCCTTCAATAGGTACACCTTGGGCTGTCAAAAAGGCTCTGAGGGGATACGCCCAGGATGGATGCTGGGTCATGGGTTTTTCACACTTTTATAAGTTTGGGCCATTTGCATATCAGGGTTAATTCTCCAATTACAATTTCAGGTAATGAAGTAATTACCCCAAGTTTGCTGCCCCTGTTCAGAGGCTCAGTTTACATATTTTGGGGCCTGGGACAACAAGGTGTCCTTGAGTCCAGGCCCAGAGAGGAGTTGTAATGTCTAACCAAAATGGGAGAACAGTGGCTAACAGGCTATGGAGTTTTAAAGTTACACACTTAAGCAGTACTGGATCTGAAAAATTTAAAAGCTAAATCCTAAAGCATCACTTCCTCCACCAGTGGTGTGCAATGCCAGCAGTACTCAAGTGCCCTCTGGAGCATTATTGTTTCCATAAACAATGACAGGAGAGAGTGAGCTTTAGGAGTTGGATATTTTATTATTTTGTGTCTGTAAGAAAGGCTGTTTATCATACTCAGGTAAGGCAGACATAAGACGTTGCTTAGCTATATGTCACAACATATGAACACAAGCCAGAGGCACAAAAATGTAAGTCTCAGCTTTGCCTTTGTTGTTACCCCCCATCCCTCTACCTTCTGATAATTTTTATGTAGATAAACATTAATTTTCTTTTTTCAGTCCCTTAACCTTGTTTCCTACTATTTTTTTCTTCCTGCCTTCCCTTTTGCCAAAAGAATGCACAATTTTGCAGAAGGATAAAACCGATTTTCAATTGTAGACAGCAAGAGGAAAATCCTGCATGGACTCATCTTTCCCCTTCCCAGCCAAGGAGAGCTGACAAAAAATGTGAATCATCCCACATCTTTGCGTGGCCATGTCAAACCTACCCAGATTTAAGCATGATGCAGGTTTTGTGCTTTCTTCTGATATTTCCTGGGCAAAGAGGCAAAGGGCACTTAGACCAGCTTTGTCCTCATCTCACAGCCAGAGTGATGGACCGGATCTCTTGGGAGATACCAGCCTTGCCCTCTGTGGGGTCCTAGTGATGTCCATCACTCCCATTTGGGAGCAGGAGAAGGGTTGAGGAGACACCAAGAGCCACCCACCTCTGAGCCTTAGGTCCTTCCAGGTACTCTAATCCCCTCTGGTTTTGAAGGCTTTCCCTACCATCATATCTACCTGCTCTGTATTTTCTTTTCTGCTCCTTTTCTTTCTCTCCTCCTGCCCCCTTCCAGCACCCCCTTCTCAATAAAATGCAGCACAGGGAGGCAAAGCAGTCTGGCTCTGGCCTTTCAATATATTTAAATACCAGCAATTCACTGAGCTGGAAAATTGTAAATCTGCAATTTTATTGAAAAAGGTGGTCACCCTGTTCTTTGGAGCCATGTTCAGAGACAGCAGCATAATTAATGGACCTTTATGCAACACAGAAGCAAAGAATGGCAAATTTATTAAGACTGGTAAGATGATATTTTTAATTTCTAAGAAACCAGCTTTCCATATCTAGTTTTGCTTATTGTTACATGAAAAAGAAAGGCTGTTAAAACCATCCTGCGCAGGTGAAAATATTGTCACATAACCTTTCATTTTCCTTTGAACTAACATGGACAAGGACAGAAACTGGCACTGAGGGATTAGTAATATCTTCTAACAGTGTGCATGCAGTGCCTACTCTGCACCCTGTCTAGACACCTTCCTAGCATTTCATGTAACAGCATTTCAAACCAAACCAGAGACAGACCAGTGCTGTCAGCACAGCTCGTTTTAGTTATAAAGGGCATGCTTACTTGCTGGGAAAGTTAAGCAAGGCACACAAGCCATAAAAAAAAGCTTTTCAAGTGGGCAATATAAAGGGGAGGCAAAAGCCACCAAAGTGGAAAATAAAGGTGAAAGGTTTCAAAGGTAGGACAGGAGTCTCTCACATAGAGGGGGAGTATAAATTAAATGAAATAAAGCTTGTCATCATCCTTTTAACAAAATGTGGGTGGACTGATATAGCTGTAGTGAATTGTGACAGTACTGTGAATTATGTGTGCAAAGAGCTACTAGACAGATGACATAACCCCAGTCTAGAGGATAAAAAGGCCACAAAGCTGTACAACTGGCCACTGAAATATGGAAGGGGTGATGAGAGATGAAGCACCGTCTTCTTTGGGAAAACCCCTTTGAATTAAGGACATGATATGAATTTAGAGTGGAGCACCTCCTCCAGAATAACTAAAAGTGCATATCTCATTAATCTGAATAAGAATACTTTCTCCAAATTAGCAAAGCCACTTTAGCAGGAATATGTCTTCCAGAATAAGCCCTTAAACAACTAAGCTCTGTGAGGAAATAAGTACTCTGCAGAGAGGATGGGGAATATAGCAGCTCTAGAGCAAGCTCTTGGTTGCTGATGGCCACTTCCTTTTTCTAGATAATTAAGACTTCCTAACACCCAAATGAAATGGTTGGCTGAGGTCTGACACTTCAGTGCTCTTGGATACAGTTCTCCCAAGTAAAGATAACTGAAATGCCAGGTGAAAAAAAAGGCTTCTTCCACCCTTTCTGTTCTCCTTATTCTGGCTGTTCTGTCATTCAGTCTCTGTAACATATCTGTCATTCAGGACCTGAGTTATGTGCTCAGCCCCTCATTTACACAGCAAGCCCTGCAAACACTGAGCATAAGGACGTGAGCTAGTGGTATCTGTCAAGATAAACTATTAATCTAACCCCATGACATTTAAAAATATCTAAATATTTAAAAGTAAAAGAGCATTTCAATTTATTTCCCTACCTATATTAAGCTGCATCATTTAGGACTATAGCCTGTGGACTAAAACAAGATCATCTGCTGTGAGCTTGGAAAAACAAATTATTATTGCCTGTTATCATCTTTACATAAATATTTGGGAAATTTATGTATTAATGTTATATCTTGTCAAGGATTGTCTCTCCTGTTAGCCCCACAGCCTCTTCAGGTTCTTATTTTCTGTGCTCTCAGTAGCTGCGTATGGTTATAGCAGATCAGGCCTGATGAACCACAGGCACTTTCACACTTGTTCCTGAATCTGGGTGAAGCACTCGGTGAGAGGAGCCACTCAGGCATATGGCCTGTAATAAGCTGAGCTCCAGTGAGTTGGAACCTCCTGCTTCAACAGCTCTTTGGCCATTTGTTTTCTTGCTGCAGCACTTTGATTATTTTCCTCTCTTTGACAGAATGATGAAAGCAGCCAGAGGGTTTATGTACCACCTCCACCAAATGTTACCCATATTCCAGTAGTCAGGTAGAAAAATGGGGAGATGATCGGGGGAAAGGTGCCCACTGACTCTGGAAGTCCTGAGGATTGAAAGCACATATTCTGCTGGGAGAAAGACTAACATACATGCAGTCAAAACTTCCCAAACCAGCTATGGTGGCTTTTGGTGATCTTTCAGGTGAGGCTGTCTGTGAAGCAATCTCAGCAGTCTCAGGCAGTCTCAGTTTTCTCTCTTACACCAAAACTGGGATAATGATTTTTTACAGTATATATCTTCATTAATTATTACAGAACTTAGTTTAGAAGCACATCAGCTTAAATGTATTTGAATAGTTTAATCCATCTCAGTGAAAAACATAACTCACAGAAAGCTGGAGACAAACCTAGTGCAATGGCAGAATAGGAAATAAAGCTGAAATTTTTCAAACAAATGTGTGAAAAATATAGGCCTTTGCACAACGCAAACATACAACAGAAACAAGCAAGAAAAAACTAAGCGTTATCCCTGGCCTAAAGAATCCCAAGTCAAATGATTTCAGAGGAGAATTCAAGGGGACTGCCAGTAAATAAGCCTTGTTTCCTTCCTCTCACGCCTATCTCTTAAGCACACAAGCTGATCAAACGTTTATTGCTACTGAAGGTACAGGACAACAGCTGTGTTGCCTTTTTGAGCCCCAGGACAGCACAGAGAGACTTCTACATTTGTCCTAATTGGAAGCAACTGAAAAGTTTTACATCAAACTGTTTTGCAACTGAGAGGTGAGCTTTCAGTTGCAGTGAATTATTTACGAAATGCTTCTGCTTCCCACAGAACATTTCAATTTTTCATTGAAAACCTGAGCAGGCAAACCAAGAAACTGCATGAAATGCTTCATTTCTGAAGAACCATCACTGCACTCCAGAGATCCCATTCTGTTTCTTTGTTGGGGACTTTGCCTCTCCACCAAACTCCATTTCCCAAATACACTGGCCAGGCAGTAGTGCTGATGCATACCTTCCCACCTACATGAGAAAGGAATACTGTTAATTAAGGAAGATGCAATGAAGTCAAGGAGTCATCACTGTGTGTTTATTTGTTGGGACTTGAAACCTTCTACCACCTAACTCAGCCATTGTTTCCATTGGATAGGGGGGAAAAATGCATGAAGAAAGGGCAATGTGGAAGAAAAATGGGCATGGATCCTTTCAGCCTACTCAACTGCAGCAGTTAGTTTGTGTAGGAAATGAAGCAGAGCTACAGGGCCCTCCAAAAATGAACAGGGGAGTCACTGAAGTATGAGAAACCAATGAGCAGAAAAAGAGGCCACTCAGTCTTGCTTGGTGACAGCCAAAGGATGTGTCAGACAGCTTTCATAGAGATGTCAGCTCAGCACCCAGTCTAAAAGCAAGGTGCAAGTGAAAGTGAATATGTAGTGTGAAGGTGAACTTACACCCAAATAGGACCACAAAAAAGTATGAAGAAGATTCAGAAGAAAATTCTTTTATATCCTCAAGCCAAAAGTATGAATTGACAAGAAAAGCAACTTAAAGTAAATTCCTGACTCTACTTCCTTTCTAGAACAGATTGCTTTTGATTTCTCCAACCAGAATCTCAGCCGGTCTAACTTAGATAGCTGATTTCTGTAAAATTCATGCCAATTTACCTGTTAAACCTCTTGCCCTTAGAGAATTGGCATATTATCTAAGGTGAAAAATACGTGCTTTGGCTATGCTTTAATTTCTGTTCAAGCAGAAAATACCAGGAGCTGGAAGCTTCAAAACTGACAACGCTTCCTCTCAGCTATTAAGAAAACAGAGGTAAAAAGTCAGTTTCACTCCTGAGATCAGAAGAAATATGGCATTTAGTTTTGAAAAGAGAAAGGAATCATCTGAAGCAAGGTGAAGAGTAGGGATGTTAATGTAGGGAAGTTCTTCAATGTATCTGTAAAGAGGATCAGAGATAAACATGCAAAAGGAGTTTGACATATTTCTCGGAGGGAGAAGTTATGAATGATTCGATATGTTTGAAACTTGGTGTGATGGCTTTCAGAACCAGAAGATCAAGAGACTCTTGATCAAGGGAATCTAGGAGAGGCAGAAAGAGAAGCATAGGTGAAGGAATATAAGCCCATAGCAAAATATCTTTCTCTCTGTGTTTCAGACCCTTTTTCTCTGTGGTGGGAAGGAAAGGTCAGAAATACATGAGCACCTGTCTTTGAAAGCTGGGTAGCATCAGAAAAAGTTTGATTTGGACTCTGTTTGAGGAACAAGTCCTGATCAATTCTCATCTGAGTGGTCCTCATTTACTCATCCTTCTTTACAAGGGAAAATAATTGGTGAGCTGATCAGATAAGGAAATGCCAAACAGGATACCTGTTTATAGCAGACAGCTGATCTATGGTATGAATTAGCCTCTTGATTCTCTGAGTCACATAGAAAACTGGAGAAAGATAAAGAAAATTACTAGATGCTGACAAGGAATTTACTGGATTGTTTTGACTGCACCAAGTGATTCCCAAGGCACAAAGTTCAGCAGTGCTTCTAGTGCTGCTCCAGAAAAGGCTGGCATATGGTCTCCCCCTAGCTTAGCAGGCAAGTTTGTCTGCAGATAACGTGGATGACTCGGTCACTGATAGAAGCTCAGTGACCAGACACAGAGTAGCACAGTTAGAGAT
This sequence comes from Daphoenositta chrysoptera, assembly GCA_013397915.1. Classification (NCBI taxonomy): domain Eukaryota; kingdom Metazoa; phylum Chordata; class Aves; order Passeriformes; genus Daphoenositta; species Daphoenositta chrysoptera. Next base: position 960,655 of record VZRO01003776.1, read on the forward strand.
CCACGACTACCCTGCCTTTAACCCTTCCTTTTCCCTCAGTATTGGTCATGCAGGAACTAGCTGTAACATCAAAGTACTGCCAGGCTTAGCTGGAAGGGCATGCAGCATCCCCATGTCCTCCTGAGGTCTTGTGCAAGGCTGATGCTGTGCACAGGTGCTGCCTGGCTGGCTGGCTCTGTCCCTGTGCCAGGCGTCACTGGCTCAGCTGCTGCAGCTGCCCACAGCCACTGCTGTGCTCATCTTTGATCAGCTGACTGAAAAATGCCGATTGCTATTGAGGCAGGCAGCAACATTTCTTTCTCCAAGACGTGAATGCTGGCAACTGTTTTTAAATTCCACGTTGAATATTCCTCTGTGCGTGTGTGGGCATTCTGTTACTTGCAGTATCTACTTAGAAGTACTAAAGCAAAATGTCTTTGTCAGTTTTGTCTTTTTGTATTTGACAACTGCCGGTGTCATTTTACTTTTGTTTGTAAATCTCGGCCTGTTTGCTGCTGAGTCACAGAAGAAGGCAAGACATAATAAATATAGCTCCTAATCAACCCAGAAAGTTGTGGATCACTGGAATGACAATCAGACAGGGAGTCTTTTTAACCAGCAGGAGCAGAACAGAAGGATTCTGTTTCCTGTGCAGAATTCCCTGTCACTCACAAGCTTCGACTGATGTGGGTTGCATTCTCCAAAACAGAAATGTGAGTATCAAGAGTCAGTAGCAGAGACTGCCCTATATATGGAAATAAGAATAGAGGAAGCCCAGCATTCCCCATAGAGGCCCCCTAAAGAGCTGTCTGAGGGCAGAGAAATTATAAAATGCAAACCAGGAAGCTGAAGCATAGAAGGATGACTTTCACACCCATGTTCTGATTTCCAGAGTGTTTACCCCTCATACTCATTATTCCTCAGTCTTTCAACTGGCTTGACTGAGGCATGAAGTATTTGAACCCCTGTTGGCATTTTTAAGCTTTAGGAGAGTTCTACAATTGCTAAGACCAGCACATTTCAGATCCACTGGTAGACAGCAGCATCATAGGAGATGACTGTGTATCCACACGATGTTGAGTCACTGCTACTTGATTCTCTGAGACTGAGAGGACATCTCCACACAGTGTGGATGATAGAATTCTTAGAAAATTGGCAGGCTATAGAGTCCACTGAGGCATATGCTGTCCTTGCAACCAGAGAGTCAGGTGAACTAATAACTATAATAGGGACATCGAGATAACGAATGAAAAAACCTGAGAGTAGGACCCTACCACTCTGTCATTGTGGAGATAACAGGCTTGTCCAGGTGGTATCCTGAGGGATGGAGTGAGATAACAAAATGTCTCTTCCTCAATATGAATTAAAGGCTTTCTTGGACCTCTAGAATGAGAGCACAACATGACTTGGTGATATCAGCTTTTTAGGGACACCATATAGACCTTCCAATATTCTTCACCAGCACAGTACAAAATATTTTCTTCAACTCTAATGGCTTAAAAACAGCTAACACACTGTCCTGCCTGTTTTCATGAGAGAAGTGGTGTTGCTGAAGTTCTGTGGGGAATTGCAAGAGGGATTATGGTGTGTTTCTGGAAAAGGCTGGTCTCAACAAGCCTAGCGGTGGATCAAAGCACAAGATGTGCTCGAAATGATCCCTGGAATTAAACTCTCACTACCAAGAGAAGTGTCTTCATGGGTGTTTTGGCTTGCAAACATTCTCTTTTTCTCATGGCCAGGTTTATTTTGCTGTAAAGAATTCACTGAAGCAGACAGCAAGGTAATGCACAGAAACTTCCCTCAGGGCACAAAGAGCAATAAAGTATCATTTCCAAAACTGTACTTGGCCAATCACCATGGCAGAAGGCTGTAGTGCTAATGTAGACTCTTCTGCATGCTCAGCTAGCAAGATAGTGCCTTTGAGAGGCTCACAACACTTACTATTCTCAGCTCTCTCCTTTCCTCTCTTTTTGAAGTTGCCTCACATACAATACAGTGCTGCTACTTCCAAAGTCCATTCCCCTGAGGAAGACCAGAAAGACATTCTGGTTTTCCCCATTTTATTTGCATCCACAGTAATTATTCAGGCAGTAATTGAAGGGACTTTGAATATTTATTAAAACTACATCAAAGGTGTAGCACTGTTTTTTCTTTCTATATGACCTGCAAGGAAACAAAAAAACCCCAGATAATTCCATTCAAGTTCAGGTTATTTAGTCCCATAGCTTTCATCTGGATATTTTTTTCTAAGTGGTGATAGACTGGGTTTTGTTGTTCTTTGGGGCTAATTTAGTTCTCTGCATGTGTTTCAAGCATTTTGCTAAGGAGCCACCTTGTTTGTAATGACATTGATGGTGAAGTCTCCTCACCAACAGCCCCTCTTGGAGGTCCTGCCCTGTCTGAGGGGAATGCTCCCAGACTCTCAATTTCTCTTTCAGGCCAAAAGGTACACTATAGCTCATTATCTCAGAGAAGAATTCCAGAAGGATTGAAATCTGCAAGTTTGCCTCCTCAATGTGAGCATCAAAGAGAGGCTGATCCCCTGCCAAGCAAGAAAGTTAAAGAGATGAGACCATCAGCCCGCTAAGCCACAGTGCTAGACTTAATTGCAGACTAAGCATGGATAAACACATTTCATTCACTGCAACATGATAGCTTCAAACAGATATTCAAAATATATGTCTGAAATAATTTCTTCTACTCACACTCTAAAAAGGTGTCATTGCCTCAGTGCCAGTAGAGCGTACTACATTATATACTTACCTTTTTCATGGCTATGACATTAATGGATGAATAAGCACAGTATTGACAGCTCATTTATTTATTTATCTATTTATTTAAGAAAAATCCATGCACTGAATAGAAAATCATTAACATCAACTGGTCTCAGGGCTTTCTTACTGTTTATACTTCTTAAAAACATGCATACATTCTTTAAAAATAAATAAATGCATAGTTTTGTTGTGTGGTGTGAGCTGTGATTTTCCTTTGTTAGAGGTTATGGCAGCAAATTGAAATAGAAGCCATTCTGAACTCAAAATGGAAATAAAATTACAGCAATTGAAAATTTTTCTGGCATCTGGTGCATCAGGGACCTCAGTCTACTTTGTCTGGGCCTCAATATTTTGGTTACAGTTAAATGGTTAAAACCCTTTTAGCTTTCATGGCATAGAATGAGAGTTTAGCAGGAATGCCTCCCACTGTCTGTCTACATGTTTCACAGTGCCTGCTGTTGGAGTATTTTATGAATTTATTTCCCCTCAACCACAACCACACATGGAAAACAGAGGATTTTGGCTGTTCCAGCATGTCTATTGTGTTAGAGTACTGTTCTTTCCTTATGAACATCAGCCTTGGTCATGAATGGGGTTCACTTCATGTTACTGCAATTGTGGAAAAAGTAAGGAGGTTTTATCCTTGTTATTTGGTTTTGCTCCTTTGAGAGGACAGATCTTTCTGTTTTAAGCTCTCTTCCAAATTGTTGGGATTCATTAACCTCTGGAGCCACCTTTTGTGCTGGTGCCTCACCAGCCTCAGGAGCATAAGGGATTAGATTTGACTAGATATCTAACTTTTTTGACATCTGTGACTGGTGGAGCTGAATCTCACTGTAGGTAACATCTTCTGCTGGTTTTATTAGTCAGGGCTGGTTCCAACTCACTTTAGAGCACTGTTCTTGCTCACCCTGCTGTCTGTTCTGTACACTTGCCACAACCAGTTAATTCTGTACAAGGCACATTCTTTCTGCAGTTCTACACTGTATTTTCGTAAGTTTTGCTGCCTGCACCAACTGAAAACTATTAAAACCATAAAGTGCTTCAAAACAAGCAGGTGTCAAAAAGAAATCTCTCTTCTAAGTATCCCCCTTGCCTCTGGCAACTATTATTTGCAGTTACAAAGCAGATCATTTAAACTTTGTCTAGCAGTCACCCACATTTCTAAAGTACCTACTTCCTGATGGAGCTGTTGCTTTTGCTGTCTTGTTCTTCCACTCAGGGTATTTTTTTTGTGTTACTCCTGTTAACTTATCTTGTTGAGAAATTACTCAGGGCCAAGGCATCTGACAGAGGTCTGCTGCCGTCGGTGCCAATGTCCTAACTGATTGGCACTTAGGTATGGGGGCTGCTGGAGCTTCTGTGACACAGCACAGCCACCAGCAGCCACCACCAGCTCAGGGCCTCCCCATCACTGGCTTGTTAGTCATTGGTAGACCAAGCACTGCAGCATGTACTTTTGGAAGGTGGTATTACTTTATTATTTTATTACTATATTATTATTAGCAGATGGTTTCCTGAAAAGACACTGAGCTTTGCAGTTTTATTCTAGTGTATTATGTGCTTATTAAACATTATTGTGCTGCTGTTGCAGTGGGTAATTAGAGGATGGGATGGATGTTGAAACTGAACTATTTGAATTATCATCCACATCTCTGCACAGGGCCAAAATGCTCTGCCTGCATTGCAGTCCTTGGTCTCCTGCTTATCTGGATTGGGAATGTATTGCAAGATATTGCAAGCCTCCCCTTGAGGCTCCCACCTAGTAGTTGGTTTAGATTTGTTTCTGTTGGTTTTACTTTGGCTTTGGCTGGTTGTTTTGGGTTTTTTAAAGAGCCAATAAGAGGATGGCAAGTACTCAGATCTTGTCATGACGTTCAGAGAGAGAGAGGAATCAGCCTTCAACCCAAGAATGGGGTGTTCGGGTTTTAAATATCTGTCCTATGGTGTAGAAAACACCATTGTTGGGAGTAAATATACAGACTGATACCAAGAGTCTTGTGACTCTATAATACAAGACTTTTGAGTTTCTGACACATGGTATGTAATGCAAATCCAAAAGGATTTTGTTGATGTCATTTCCGAGGGGTCATTATTAGATGCTGATTTTAAATACAGTTGTGTTTTTACAACTTAGGGATAAATCCTGTGCTTACAGAAATGATAGGTTTACAGAGTATTGTAAATTATTTTGATGTACAGCAAACCTTAGTTGTTATTCTAATCAGGTTGCAGTACATTTGATGTGTATCTCCAGTCCTGCATTTACACCACAACAAATAAAATTGTCCTCACGTGTGTGCATATTTATATTTATAAATACACATGTATCCAAATTGTACATACAGGTATATTTCTATACACACAAGTACATAGAAAAATATATACACAGAAGCAGATGTATATAAATCTGTGACCTCTAGTGACCTACAATAAAGAATCACAAATTGGGTAGAGGATAAATATAACTTTCTTTTTTTTTTTGTTTTTTTTTTTTTTTTTGTTTTTGTTTTTTTTTGTTTTTTGTTCTTTTGTCTAGAATGGGTTACACACTCTGCGAAGGGAGCTAAAGAAAAGCATAATTTGCAGCACAGAAAGGAAATGGTTTTGATGTTTATGAATCACTACTGTCAAATTTGTACAAGTAAAATACAATACACTGGATATATATACACAGCAGCCCCCTTCATGTTTAAAACATTTTAGAGAGCTTAACAAGTGATAACCTAAGATAAAGCTGCTGTTGGGTCAAAGAATGAATTAAACAAGTGTTGCCTTTAGTCTTGACATGAAAGCATTTACAGAGCCAATGTTCTAAATCTCTGCTGGCAGAATATTCAGAGGTAGAAAACGATAGAGCACTTAAGATGCACAAGCCCTTTCAGCTATGGATTTATAATGATATTTCTGTAGAGCATTTGTAGAACACAAAACCTGACTTGGGCAGTAAGGAAGTAATACCTCAGCTGGATATGTAGGGCCTGGAAATTAGATATGCAGCTGGAATTTTAAGAGCTAATGGAAGCCTGAGAATAATTCACCTTCTGGGGGACGGACAGGAACATTATCTGACTTGGTGAACCTTCCCTTCCCCTTGCTGCTTTCTTAAATTCATGTGACTCGAGGCTTTTTCTTGCTTATATTTTGCAGGTAAACTTTGTGATTATGCAACCTCCAGGCTGAAAGCTCCTAAATGGGTATCCCTTGCTCAATGGTTCAGTCATAGTTTGTCCAAGAAACTGCTTCCCTTTTATCCCCAGTGAATCAGCCTGAAGCGGAGAGAGGGGAATTTCCCTCTGTGTCCAGCCACAGAATGTGGCTGAGTAGTTTATTGTGTTGCTGTTATTGTGTGGATGGACAGCTGTCAGCCAAGATTTAGAAAACTGGGAAGATCTGGGTGGATGCCTCTTCCCATACAGCATCAAAAATCTGAAGGATGGTGTAACGGGCTAGATTCAGTGAACAAGCTGAAACACCAGTGGTAGTTGTGATTCAGTTCACTTATTTGTTTTTGTGAGATATAAATTAGGAGAAAATGACAAAACAGGCTTAAAAACTTCTAAAAGTATAAAGATAGTGTATTGTTACTAGGTAGGATTAAAAGAAAAGGAACACTACACTAAGAAAGTAAAAAGGAAAAAAAAAACACATTCCTTTCTTCGCCAGTCCCCACCCCTCCCCCAGCCCTTATCACTTCAGGGCATACAAGGACCTCCTCACAGGTTTTTCGGGAGAGAGCAAGGAGATCAACAAAGAGGGAATTTCTGGTCAATATTAGAGTTCTTAAAAAGACTTTCCAAACTCCAGGAAAAGAAAGAGGTCTCCTCTCTGCTTCCCCGTGGTTTCTGAACTGCCACTGCAATATCCCGTCTGGGCAAAG